>JAKTTN010000008.1:0-235883 GCA_030581475.1 Yamadazyma akitaensis
GGTGATGTCAGCATAAGGAACATCTTGTTCAAAGAGAAGGTGTACATATTTGATTTCAGTCATTCCACGTTAGCGGAAGATGTAAGTACAGAGGAGGCAGAAAAACTAATGCAAAGAGATTTAAACTCCTTGAAGGAAGAAATTGAGACTTATAAAGGGGAAAGAGAGAATGAAAGGCAATCGGAGTAGGTTGGAAGTAAAATGGTAGAGTTCGTTAGGTAATAGGCAATTTTGAAACACATAGTTAATAAAATGCATTCAAAGCTCCTAATCAAAGGTTAATGAACTTACGTTGCACCTCCTCAATAACTCAGGGTGGGGATGTCTCGCGATTAACGTCCAGCTAAGCATCACAGCTGATATACAAGTGTCAGCTGCTGAAAATATACCCTAGCATTCTCTCACGGTGACTTACGTCAAGTCTACATTTATACTGAGTGCTGTGTTCCTGAACCAAATTGAAGCTACCCCGTGGTTTGCTCGTCGCTTGCGTGCCTCCTACTTTTGAGACGCTGCCTTAGTACGGCCTCGCTCTGCTTGGACTTTACTTCAACTCTGCTTCCATCCGGCTTGACCTCACTCGACAACGCATATTTTTGCGCTTGCAGGGCGTCTTAAATTTTCAAGTGCGATTCTTTTTCGTTCCTTCTCACTTCTATTTTGCAACCATTTTGCAGCCATACTTACATTAATTTACTTAGTTAGTTAGTATAGTTAATATACTGTTTATAAAACCTCACAGTATCCAGGTGCTAAGCTTGAATCGAAAAGTGGTTTTGGACGTAAAATTTCACTAGATTAAGGAGCACTCACAGTATGTACAATTTTTATTCCCTGAGATCGTTACTTTTACAAGCAGACACGCCATAAGAAAGAGAATCTCCCATCTTCAAAATATTTGTGGTATTTCGCTCGTATAAATACCGACAAGCTAACAATCTTCTTACTTCAAACCTAGTCATTGTCTTTTTTTGTAAATCTGTAGAAAGGTTTATTGATTAAAATTTCCACACCGCTGATTGCTTGCATATATTAGCTAACCCCAATTAATCGTAGTGATATATTGTGGGCTGTCTCTTTAGTGGGTTTATTTTCTTTTGTTTACTTGCTTAGTTATGTGTATTTGGCTCCCCAAGTAAATAAAGACATCAGAAGGTTTAGGCTCTTTTGGTAATCACTACTGCACTGTTGGATGGATAATATTTTCGGCTCCGTTGTTTATGGAATCATTTCCTAATTAGGAAATCTTAGAGAAAAAAAGGACTATTCAAAACAGGATAGTTCCGCGTCAACCCAAGTTGTATTACTTAAAATGGTACTACTACGTACCGTTTATTTGTCATCTTCCTAGTTTATGAACTTTAATTTCGGCGGAAAAGCTCGTTTCAGTCTCATCTTGCATATTTATTATTCTTTATCAAAGGATATTTATTGGAATTTTTTCATAGTATATAAACGTCCTTGATTCGCTCTTGTTAGTGTTTAAATCTGACTTAATCTAACTTAATCTGATTTAATCTAATTAGAACTATCTAATGAAGCTCGCACATTTTATTAGAGATAGTTTTTGGGGTAGATTAGTCTATCACTTATCTTCCCATAAAGTCTTTTCATACAAAGAAGAAGCAAAAGATTACATAATCCCCGAAAAATATCTCGAAAAAAGGTACGCTCTTATAGATACCACAGAAATAAAAGTTGATGGACTGACGAATACATCAGAATCTTCTACAAAGATTGCCTCTTTAAATTCTGATAGAATCATTGTTACATGGGATGGGGATGATGATCCAGATAATCCTAGAAATTGGCCAACTTGGCTAAAGACTATATTTGCTTTGGAGATCTGTTTGTTAACGGTTTCTGTTTATATGGCATCTGCTATCTATACCCCAGGTGTGGAAATTATCATGCGAGACTTGGGGGTTTCAAGAGTTGAAGCTACATTACCGTTATCTATGTTCGTTATTGGATACGGTATAGGTCCAATGATATTCTCGCCAATGTCAGAAAATCCCATCTTTGGTAGAACTAACATTTATATCGTTACCTTATTTATATTTTTCATCTTACAAATACCGATTTCTTTAGTTGATGATATTGCCTCTTTATCTGTGTTGAGATTGATTTCTGGTTTTGTTGCATCTCCTGCTTTAGCTACTGGTGGTGCCTCCATGGGTGATATTGTTTCTCCAGCTTACTTACCTTTGGTAATTGCTGTCTGGTGTATAGGTGCTGTTTGTGGTCCATCTTTTGGTCCATTATTTGGGTCAATTTTGATTGTTAGAAAAAATTGGCACTGGACTTTTTGGCTTGTGGCAATGGCTTCTGGTAGTGCCCTTATTATCTTGAGTTTTTTTCTTCCAGAAACTTTTGAGAAAACTCTATTGTTAAGAAAGGCTAAAAGACTTAGAGCTGTTACAGAAAATAATAATATTGTCTCAGAAGGTGAAGTTGAGAGTGAAGGCATTGTCTTCAAAGATCTTATGTTCCAAACTTTCTGGAGGCCCTTTGAAATCATCATTTTTGAACCAATTGTTTTGTCTATAAATATCTATGTTGCTTTAGTGTATTCTATCATGTTCCTTTGGTTTGAAGTTTTCCCTAAGGTATTTAAAGATATTTTCCACTTTACCCTCATTCCATTAGGTGCTACTTATTTAAGTGTGGTTATTGGTAATGCTATTTCAGCTTTGGTTTATTCTTTTTACATTTACAAAACTTTCACGAAAGTAACATTAAAGGGTGATCCTGTTCAACCAGAATTTTTCCTACCAAGTATGATTGTCGGATCCCTCTTCCTTCCAATTGGTGTCTTTATCTATGGTTGGAGTTCTACTGCAAGTGCCCACTGGTTTGGTCCGCTTGTTGGTGCAGCACTTTTCGCTATTGGTTCTTTCATCATTTTCCAAACTGGCTTTAATTATTTGGGTGCCTCTTTTGGTAGATACTTAGCCTCTGTGTTTGCCGGTAATGCTTTATTCAGAAGTGTTATCGCTGGTGTTTTCCCTCTTTTTGCGGAAGCACTATTCAACAATACTGGAACCAAAAATTACCCGGTTGGTTGGGGTTTTTCTATATTAGGTTTTATATCTGTTGCCATGATCTTAATTCCTGTTGTATTCTATTTGAATGGTCCTAAGTTAAGAGCCAAATCCAAATACTCTGGTTTTTAACCTTATGGCTCCTTTACATAGTATAATATGATAAACCAGTAAAACTTGAACGTTCCTAAACATACCGGTGGTCTGTATTTTTTTAAAATAATATATCAGCTATACTAACTATTAATTGAACATAGCTAAGAGTGGCTGCAAAATGGTTGCAAAATTGAAATTAGAGGAGCGAAAAAGAATCGCACTTCATTTAAAAAATTATAATGCAATATAAAATTTCAAATTTTATTCCTCCAAGGAGGCTAAATCTCTTTGCTTTAGTATTTTTGCCCGCTCTGTACTTACATCTTCCATGAACGTAAAATGACTGAAATCGAACATATAGACCTTCCTCAAAGAATTCTGAGGTTCCAGGAATTTCTTCTGATTCTATATACCTCGACATTATTCCTGAGCTTTTCGATTAGTGGGCCGAAATCTCTCTCATACAGTACTTCAATCGGGACATGGTTTAAGTATATGTTGTTATAACCCTTCACTCCTGTTAGCCTTTCCATTTCAGCCCTCTCTTTAAAGTAGATTTCCCTCACGAGGTTCTCTGCCACAAGTTAATGCTGTTTTGCCAAAGGGTCAGTGAGCATCGATGGATCGTAGATCTTCACTACTAAATCCAAATTACCGCCAACTTTTTCAGAAAGCACATTTAAGATATAGCATGCTTTCACCTTGTACACTACGGAAAAATTTTCTTGTGAGCACTGAAGATTGATATACCTCTTTGAATAAATTGCGGTGATTTCTTCCTTGGATTCGGCCAATTTGAATATGGAACTTGACAGCATAAAATCTAAATAGGATAAGTGACCTCATAAGAACTAAGTAAATAAAAAGGAATAAAATTTTCTAGATAGGTGATAATGGGTGTTATGGTCTCTAACTCTTCAGCTGTACTGTTTAATTCTTTGGTTTCCTGTTTCACTAATCAATTTTCTTTTTCTATGCTCAGCTGCTCTCGCTTGGCACTGATCTTGCCAACTTTCATTAGAGATTTTAAATTAAGGACTCCACTCTGCTTGATTCTGTGAATCTTAAAACTTAACGATACTTCAAATTAAACTCAAAATCAGAGACTTGCAATGTAGCTAACAGCAGTTTCTCCCAATATTATTCTCGATCCACAACTTAAGTATACTCAAAGACCTCAGCTTCAATACTGAGAATATAAGTGCTGTTGGTATATTTCAGCCGTGCACAACACTCAGCAAAACAGTAAAGATGATATGAATAAAGAAGTATATAGTATTAGACTAGATATATATGCATATGTTATGCTATAGAAGAAAACAACAGATCAAGTGATTGTTTTTATCTGAAGACTGTCGCTTCTATTCTGAACTTGCATGAGCCTTTTTAGGTTTCTCTTCTTTGTGAACGTCGAAAACCTTACTTCTCTGTCTCTTGTTATAGAACTTCATGTGAGGTTAGTAACTACATATCTCCCAAAAGACAAAATATACATACCCAGGTCTGAACCACACGCAAGTCCATGCTTGTTTTTTCGGTTATTAAAAGCATTTCTTGCTTATTCGGTTTAGGTTTCTTCTCAAAAATCTTGTCAAGCAAGATCTTAGATTTTTGTGGAATCACCATTCGTCTTGAAGTTTTCCCTTTGTTTCCAATGCCCGATTTCTTAATAACATCCAATTTGCTCAACAATGGCTCTTCAAGTTCAGTAAGACTTTCCGGATATCCTCGCAAAAGCTACACTTATTAGTAATGTTTTCAGACATTATGATTAGCACACATACCTCAAATGCTCTTTTCTTAAAAATTTCAGGGTCTAAGAATGTGTCTTGATTATTTGTTCGCTCAATAATTGCTTCAAGTATATTGCTGGAGTCATGTTTCAACAGGTCCATCAAACCAGGCAAATTCTTTAAAGAAGTAATAATATTTTCCATAACTAACAAGTGAATACCAGTACAATCCAGAGAAATTTACCACATTCGGCTATGTATGAGAATTGTAACAGAATTATTATATAATCAGAATGAGACATGGACGTACATTGGGGTATAAAAAAAAACATTAACTAACGGGCTTCAAAAACACATCCTCTGTCTGAATGCCAATGAAACTGGTAACACTCTTCTTGTATGTGCATTTGTTTCTTTCTCTTACTTTTGGAAATTTTGGGGGTGCGTGCAATCTGAATCTAAACTTTTGAAATTTCTGTACTTTCTGAGGCTGTTTTAAGCTTCTGAATTGTTCTTGATAGCTCTGAGGTACAAGAACTTTGGATTTATTTTCACTCAATAGAGTGTTTGATCTAGCAAGATAATCATAATAAAGTTTTGTATCTTTGGGCAACACTCTCCAGCACTATTGGTTAGTAACTTAAACTCTGGTTGTTCGAACAAAATACGTACCCGTCCGACAATCTTGGATAAAGAAACCATGTCATTTCCTACTTTACTATGTCTGAATACTCTCGAAATTAACCCTCTAAATAAGATGAATCCATTCAACAGCCTCTTTGACAGACGAGGGTCTCTTACATCACGGCCGCTAAAGTGGTCTAAAAATCCAACGACTGGTGTAGTCTTGCAGCGCTCGTCCGCTACGCTACTAGCTACCCATGGATCTGACCAGATATTTTCCTTTGGTATTGGCTTCCTACCAATACCGAACTTAGTTGAATATAAAGCGTCACCCATCCCTTGAGTTAAAAAAGTTATTTCAAGTTATTTGAGGAGAAAGATGTGTTAGCCCTCGGAACTGATCATTCGAATGTCCTGAGAAACTTGTCAAAGAGAAGATGTGTTAGCCCTCGGAAATAATTAGAGGCCCTCGCATTTATTGTTCGCATTCCCGGAAAAATTGTTTTACCCCGGAAATGCTCTAAATCCGCGAAACTTGTTCGTTTACCTCCAGACTCGTATCTCGCCCGCCATTTGCTCATATTTACCACAA
This sequence comes from Yamadazyma akitaensis, assembly GCA_030581475.1. Classification (NCBI taxonomy): domain Eukaryota; kingdom Fungi; phylum Ascomycota; class Pichiomycetes; order Serinales; family Debaryomycetaceae; genus Yamadazyma; species Yamadazyma akitaensis. The sequence continues at coordinate 6,090 of JAKTTN010000008.1, forward strand.
CAGAGACTATTTTAACTGGGTATCACTCTCTGCATCAGGTGAAGCAGCTTCAACGCAGTCTTTTTTTCTTAAATTTATTCTCTCGATTATTTTGATTCTATTAAGAATTATTTTGCACCCAATTGATGAACCCCATTAATAAAGCTGCATAGAAGTCTCTGGTTAAACCGCTTATCGCTTTTACTCGCTTTTAAGCGAATATTCCTGTATAATTCAAGGTAGTTTCTCTTTTGAAGAAGCCAAACGTGTTTTTGGTTATCCTTGTTCCATGAAGTCTCTCATTTTGGCTGAAATTACGATCAAAAAAAAAAAAGAACACAGTATACTGACATCCAAACAGTAATAACCAGACCTCCTCATCTGTGTGGTATTTTCTCCTCTTAACTCTTTTTAAAGACTACTGAGCCTTCCAATTGTTGTCTTTAAGCTCTATTTTTAGAATACTCTCCTTGATTAAATTTGGTAAAGCACAAGTACTCTGTTTAATTCCATATCGATTTTCTTCACTGAAAATCCCACCAGGGTTGGTACAGTCAAGGAAAAAGATCGACTTCTTGATTAAACAAACCGTGGTCTAGCTGGCTATACCAGCACACGACGAATTACTGAAAAATCAGGGAATCTTGAGGCTCACATACATTTCGAATCCGGTACTATCTTACCAATCATTGCATGAATAAAAGACAAAAGTTCATCTTCGAGCTAAAAAATACATTGGCTATCCTCTTGCCACTGGTGAAAGTTTACCAAAGATAGCGGTGTAACAATGAGTCTACAAAACCAGAAGACATCAAATACACCTTTTGAGTAAATTTTGTGTTACCTAGTATAGTCATTTAGCGATTCTTTGATAATTCTTAGAGGAACTAGATGATCAACTTTTCATAATCCTCTCATTAACTGACTAATTCACGCAGCAGGCTTGGTCTTTATATAATTTTCCATCTGGCTGATCTGTGCTACGTGTTACCCGACAATCTATCACTCAGCGCGGCTCTCCACTGGGAATGTGGTAATTTATAGTTTCAAGAAGTCCCTTTTAGATCCAAATCAAGTAATTTTTGTAGTCGCAGCCCGAAAAACAATCACAGATCACCGGGTAGTACTCAGTACCACTTCACTACATTTGATTTCAACTTCGTCATGAGATGGCTTAGTATTACAAGATGCAATCCCAATTTTATTCAATAAATCTTAAGTTCATCATTGAACACAACGCAAGCCTGTGAATCACGATTGATTTTCATAGTTTATTTAAAGTTTATGCTAATATCCTCACTTCCTGCTAATCATTTGCATATTCGATTCGCACACATTGATCTGTCTATTATCAATTTTAGCTTCATGTGATCATGCTTGAAGGTATAACTTCGATACATGGTTAAACCAGTTAAATATACTTATGAATAACGTGCATGTTGCAGTTAACAATACAAACCTTTAGGTTGTAGAGTTTTTTCACTTTCAAAGCTTCACTTTAGAGTCTGACTATAGACTTTTAGCCAACAATTGTCCTCAGCTCTAAGTAAAGGTATAGCGAAGAGAACAGCATTAAAGAGAATTCGGATTTTGAATACTTGCTATCTTGTTGGCTGAGACGGTCTTTTTCCTCTTCTTTTCACTACTATTCTGTGAGTCGATTTTTGCTTAGACGCTATTGAACCTCAAATTACAATCGTTCCATCAAGGTCCCTCTAATGCAATCTCTCCTTGTAATTACCTTCCTTATTCTAGTTTGATTCTTTGATATGTAAAAGATTGCTTTGGTGAACTGAGAAGTACCAACAGTATAGTGAAAGTGTGGTGTCAATGTCCCACATGTCTAGCCAGAAATATTTTCGCAGCCAATCTTATAATTACTGAGACACTTTCGGTGGAAATAGGAAGCGGAAATCTACTTAAAGAAATTTCATTTGACAAGACTTGAGAAGCGCATTGTAGAGTTCGAAACGGTACAGTAAATGTATTAAGTAATTTAACTTGACTTCGATAAATATACATAGCTCCCCCAGAATGTTATATGGTTGAATGATACAATACTTGACACGATACCGTAAAGGGTATACAACTACCACTTTTCAAAAGTTTTGATAATGTCTTCAAATTCGCTTGTTAGTTTTTGAACTTTCTTGATGTTCTTTGGCATTTCAAACCTAATGTTGGGAGCGGAAAACTCACAAAGTTTCCTGCAATTCGAGACATCCGCCCATTCAAGAACATTGCGTTTTACCAGGTCATCATCGTGCCCAAAATATCTGAATTTTATGAGACTCTGTGGGAACTTGATGCTTTTGGCGGTGAATTGTACATCATCCATTATGAAAGTTTCTAATCTAGTTTTCTCAAAATTAGCTTCAAACTTGCCCAAAACACAGCTTGTAATAGTGACAGTTTGAATACTTTTAGGCATACTCTTAAATAATTTTTTCCCATCCATTGATAAAGAACTGATGAGGTAAACTTCTAACCCTTCGTTAAGTTTAGGTGCTTCGGCCAAGTTAGAGGCGTCTAATTTCAAAAACTTCAAAGAATTAGGTAGTCTCAATTTCTTTTTAATGTTACAGCCTGAAAGTAAGAGACATGTCAACGTCGATGGAAAACTTCGAATTGCAAAAGGGATTCCATCCTGTATCTTCAATATCAAGCTTTCAATCGAATGGAATTCATGGAAAAAGGTGTCTACACCTGTTCCTGCAGTTACCAACAAGTTTTTCAAATTTTCTAAGCCCTTGATTGTTGTATAATCATATTGCATCACCTTTAAATCGGTAATCAGATGGCTTATTTGTTCATTTTTGGAGCTTCCACTAAAATGGAATTTTTTGTCGTGAAGTTTTTCAACCGTTTCCACTTTGAGACTTTTTAAATAGGACGTATCTATTCCATGATAATCAATCAATTCTAAAATCTCTGTATTTGGTGGTATCACCAATTTCTCATAGAATCTGTTATCTACGGAAAAGTTTCGAATGCTCTTAAGTTTATCCAAACCACCCAAATCACCTTCCAGAAGTTCTGAATCTTTCAAATGTAACGAAATCAAAGACTCAGGGTATACTATTCCACCTAGGTCCTCGAAGCCAGATAAAGTCAAACAAATGAGACCTTGAGGCAAGGAATTCCCACATAGCCACCGTAAGCGTTTAGGGCCTGTTATCAGCAAGGATTGAAGACCTAAAGGAACACCAACGGTCACATCGCCTGAACATGCATCTGAAAAATCTATATGCAAAGTTTGTAACTTATCCAAATCTTTCAAAATTTTTAAAGACTCCCAAGCAGGTATGGATTCAAAACTCAAATGGAGAAGTCCTCTAGGAATTATGAGTTGGCCATTGGATTCGAAGCTTATTTCTATTTCAGAAAGTAATGAGCATATACTAAGAGCTTCCAAGCTACGGAGACCAGACAAGTCAGCTGAAGGAAATTCCCCTAAAGTCAAATCTTTCAAATTGGGTAAGTTTAATACCACATGAGACCGACAACCTACCAAGAACAATTTCTCAAGGTTCTCCATCTCTTTGAACATATCGGTATCAAAAGGTACGTCTACAAGGCAAAGTTGAGTTACCAGCGGACAGTGAATGTAGTTCCCCCGACTAAGAGATAACGTATGGAGTTTATTAGGAATGGATTGGGCATCTTCCCCACTAAACGAAAAGAAATTCAAACCCTCTATGAATGGTAAGTTCTTGAACAGTTCAACACCTTCTATAAAGGCAATACGAGAGAAACGCTTGAGAAACCCCGGTTGAATGTCGTTCAAGTATATCAAGTCACTCATTTTATACACTATGAGCGTGTTGGGAACGTATAGAGGGGTTGTTCTGAAAAATATTAATAGCTCTCTTCCATCTGCAAATGAAACTGCAGGAGAGTTCTTCTCTAGTCGGTATGATGCATTGGCGCAGTCGGTGTAGTTATCCAAAATTAGTGGTTCCAGTAGCGGGGTTAGATCGGGGAGAATCACCACATTCTTATAATAGATTGAATGTGCAAGCTTGGAGTAGATTCTGGATCTGAGGAGTGAATATACAATGTGTTGAGGACAGTACTTAAATATGCTATTTACCACTTCCGGTGGTAAATTGTTTAATCTCTCCATATGTCTTTTCAGGCACCGAGAAAACAGTAGCCCTTTTATTTTATAAATGCGAAAGTTCGTAAAGTCAAAATTGATCTGCGGCCCTGATACAAGATCTTGGACCAAATTGCAAAATCAAAAAGTGTATCCACCAAGTTGCAAGACCAACAATTTTAGTAAATCAAGTCAGTTTTTTCAAGAACGACCTCGGCTAAGATCCTCTTGATTCGGCATTTAAGACTTTCGGAGATAATTTCAATTCTCAAAGAATTGGAGTTCTCTCAAGTTGATAAGCAAATTTTCGTTGGAGCTATAACCAGATGTGAAAATTATTAAAGTATATATGATGTATGATCCTACTAAGCTACCACGTGTTGGAATACAATAAGAGTTGGATGGGTGGCCGAGTGGTTAAGGCGGCAGATTCAAGTCCTGTTGGCGTAAAGCCGCGCGAGTTCGAATCTCGCCCCATTCATTATTTTTTGTTGATTTTTTCCTCTAGTCTTAACCAAGAGTTATTGGCGTCAGCTATCAAGCAGTTTAATCAGTTCTATTGAGCTCATGCTATGATCATCATTATTAATAATTTCACCGTATAATGACTTCAGAGAAAAAGGAGTGCCGTGGCTGCAAATCTGAAGTAAACTCCTTTGTATCAAACTTTGAGCAGACTTTGACGTAGTTTCGACCAGCTCTCTTTTTGGGATTCTGAGTGAATAGCGTGACAACGATGACATAGTGAACACATGATTCAGGAAACACACAAAGAAGCCTCCGAAAGTATTGAAAGCTTTTAAGCTCATAAAGCTGCTATTATTCTATCTCTCTGGAGAAAAAAATTGTAGTTTAATTCTATAGCTTTACATTTTGAGTCTAATTATAAGGAGTAATAGTAATACAATTGATCTACGAAACTTCTAAATATAACTACTTAGCACCCACTACCACATCCACCACTATTACCACATCCACCTCCACCTCCTCCACTACTACTACCACATCCACCTCCTCCTCCACCACTACTACTACTACCACATCCACCTCCGCCACTACCACTGATGTATCCACCTCCATCAGTACTACTACCTCCACCAGTACTTCTACCACCACTACTACTACTACCACATCCACCTCCGCCACTACCACTGATGTATCCACCTCCATCAGTACTACTACCTCCACCAGTACTTCTACCACCTCCACCACTTCTACCACCTCCACCACTTCTACCACCTCCACCACTTCTACCACCTCCACCACTTCTACCACCTCCACCGCTTTTACCACCACTACCAGAACCCGAGATCACAGCTGGAAGACCAATTCTACCACAAGTAATCCCAAAATTATTCATGTAGGAGCCATGAGCTTCACAAAAACCAGTATACGTAGAATAAGAATTGCAAGAATAAGTACTGACTAATGACTCGATTTGATTTTCACAAGCACTGACCATGTCGAATGCTGTTTCACAAATTCCATTTTGATAAAATTGAACATGTTCAGGATTTTTTTTGCCATCTAGTGGTAAAACTGGATTGGCAATGAAACTATTCAGGTAAGGTAACTGTTCATTCCAATACCGCTTGTCGCCAAACTTTACAAGATGCTTCTTCTCAAGGACATCAGCAATTTTCTGACCCTGCTTGGTATCAATTCTAACTGAATTGTGACTACTTATATGGGATGAAGACGTGTTATCGGTCGAAGACAGAATGTGTGGTTGTTTGGGTTTGCGTTTAAAAAGTTTTTTACTCTTGGCCCGAGTTTTGGTGCAATAATTGCAAAGACAAATAGAATAATCAGTTTCAAACCAGTTCCGGTAGAGTCTACAAGTTTTCTCGAAAGCAAAATTCAAGCGTCCTTCTTCAATCTTGTCATTATGGTCCACAAAATAGCCAACACGTTTTGCGGTGTACTCTGCGTAAGTATCATGGTTCAATTGGTGGGTATGCCATACCAAATCGATATCAAGAGTGGGAACTATAGTACCCCGGGTTTTTTTCATCAACGATAAAAAATTTCGGTACCGATTCTTGCTCTCATTGATAGTCAATTCCACAAGAGGCGAATATAACCAATTCAACTTAACCATATTTTCTATAAATCTTTCTTGTCTTGTAGCACAAGCAACCAAATCTTCGTGAATTCTCCAAACAGTTGAGTGATCAGACTGGGGGATAGTGGCAAAAACTGGATTCACTTCCAAGTAGTCCCTAAGAATAATCATATGAACGTCCTTAGGTGCTTTGAGTTCAGATGGAAAGAGTGTTGAAAAATGAAAGTAATCTTCAATTAATTTACCATCAACCTTTGTCCTTTCACTCAAATATTTGAGGCTTCTGATGGGTTCGTTCCTGCTGTGGACTACATATCTTTTCAAAGGATCTCTTAATTCAGGAGGGTTTACAAACTCATTATATTTGCACACCGATTCATAACGCACGCCACCGGCTACTCGATTATCAAAATACTTGATAGTCGAAGGCATAATATCTAAATGATTGGCATCCAGTTTAAGCTTCCGAAGTCTCAACTCCAGATGATTTACAAGGAAGGGTGAATCTCGGCATTGACAAGAAACATTTTTCTCCATAAAATGCTTATCAGCGAATCCAGAATCATTTTCCAGAGTTAAGGGAGCATGAAAGAGCAATTGGTAGCAGGTTGGACAATAAACAGGCCATGAAAGCCCTTGTGTGTCAAAAGGGGCATATGAATCATAAGAAAATGATTCTCCTGCTCCAATCTGTTCAAGATATTTATCCATCCCAGCAGTAAAAGCCTGTTGAACTTTGAATGGTGGATCGAACTTCAAAGAAGATCCAGTAAAAGCATCATTTATTCGACTCAATGGGAACGCAAAATCTCTGAATTCGGGTAAACGGTGGAAATTATCCCTAAAGGAACCGGGATTAAGCAAAAAGGAGTGCCAGATAAGTATAACATCAATTGGGGGTAATGTTGATTCTAGAAATTCAGTTGTAGAATCACATTTTTTGCTCGTTTTCTCAGTACTTTCAATAGGTTCTTTAGGTTGGACAGCATAAGCAGGTGGCGTTATATCGTCCTCCCCTAATTCCAAATGACCCCAGCTAATAGCACTAACAAATATGGTAAATCTTCTAAAAGCTTGGGTCAAGTAGACTTGCCAAAGTTTGGAAGCATCCGACTCAAAGGATACCCCACCAATCACCGTTTCCTTGAGAGCATTAAAAGCGTATAAAAGTCTTAAATGTGCTACAATTTCAAAAATCAGTGGAACTCCAACACCTGATGGTAGAGACTTGGGATCTTGAAGTAGTTTCAAGAATTGAGGATTTGAATCCGAGTAAGCAGGGGGAGCATCCTCGTTAGATAATTTCTTGAACATTGATGTCTGTATGGCCAATGGAAAATACGTGGCAGCCTGACGGTATCATAGACTTGAGAATTTACGAACTTTAACATTACACAAAGTCGAGTTCATGCATGCTTCAAATTTGAAGGCACAAGCGCTTCGAGGAGTATAGGAGAGAAGAGGATTAGGTCACTGCACGAAATCGATACAAAACTTGAATGATCTGGACTTGCGCTCAGGGAAGCCTGGTCCAGACGTGTGAGCTGTGTGGGAGGGAAAGTTCGGTCAATTGAGACAAAGTGCACCGCAGAGGCCAACTACGAGAAGTGGAAACGAAATCGACGCGGGATTTTATCTGCAGTACAAGCTGATAGTCACTAAGGTACCGAAAAAAAGAGTAATGAAAAACACGAATATGTTGTTAAAGCTACAGACACGTTGGTTGTAGAAATTATCAGATAATCAATTCCCTGGCGAAACTCTCAGGAGTTCTGTCGCTAGACAGGAAAACACAAACGAGAATTTGACTACACTTCGTACAAGCCATCATCCTTATTCGTAGTCAGGCGCATTTTCTGGAGTAATTTCTGAATGTCTCCTAGCACAATCAATAATCACCAAAGCACAATTTGGTTAAAACTCGTGATTTCTTTAGTGTTTCATTACCTCTTATATATCCGTGAGTTTCGAATATTCTGCTTCACTTTCTTCAGGATGCAGAATTACGCTGGTTTCATCATCAAAGGGTAAATCATAGCTATATTCCACTTCTGGTTGAACTCCCTTATTAGCTGTCTTTGGGTAGTACATACAGGTATTGATACCAACACTTTTACGTCTTTTGTTAACTTATTCCTCTGTCAAGCCTACTCCTTCAAAGCACTCTTATTCCAATGTCTCTAGGACGTTATAAGGGTGCCCCAAACCCCCAGCTACAGTATTATCGAGAATTACAGGGTACATTGGCTTGGTGGCTGATCATCAGGGGACCCAAAACTCCAACTCCCTATCCAGTGAGTTTTTGGCAGGCGCATAACCGTTCATGTGTACCACAGCACCCACTGTACTATACACTGGGTGCTGTGGTCTAGTTAGCTCTCAAATCGACTTCGAGTTCAGGATACTCTTTCCACTTAAGAATAATTTGAGTGAATAAATCGTTCCTTTTTCCAAGAGTATCAAGTTTAGTATCTAGAGTAACAGTTTTAATTTTTTTATTCGTACGCGATGCTTCTCCTTTTGTAAAATATTTTGCAATTTGTTTGAAGAAGAACCCTAAAAATGTTGTCCAATCATGCGCTATTGCTTAAACAATCTGTTCGCATCTGCTTGTCCATTTACCCCCCTGGAGTAAGAAAAATTATTAACTAGACCAATCTGTGTTAGAGGAGTATCACGGGAAGTCTTTATAGCTTGACTGTGGGAGACTACTTCACGAGAAAAATTTCTACGTGTAATACTTCTAGTTGTCATGAGAACTTCATTTTCATTAGACTAAATATATCATCTAAAGGCCTAGCCATAACTTTTGAGACTTGATTTCAAACGCTTGAATTAATTCGATATCATCACTTGATTTACCGACTTGAACTTCGAAATTGCCCGATTCTAAAATCCATTTTCCGTAGTACTCGTCGAACCAAGAGGCAGAATCTTTTAAGGATAAGTCAAATTCAACCAAAATAGTTTGGCCTGCTTTTATTGAGACTTTTTCGAAACCTTTCAATTCCTTAATCGGCTTGATCGTTTGTGACTCTTTTTGACTGATATACAATTGAACAACTTCCTCTCCATCAAGAGAACCCGTGTTCTTTACATTAACAGAAGCAGTCAAAGAATCTTTCTTTTCGTCAACAGAAACTTTCAAATTAGAGTACTCGTAGGTGGTATAAGACAAACCATAACCGAATGGGAATGCAACTTGCTTTTGCATTTTTTCATAGTATCTGTAACCGATAAAAATATCTTCTCCATACAAGACTCTCCCCCTTTCGGTTTTGAAGTTGAGATAAGCCGGGTTATCGATATTTTTCAATGGAAATGATAAAGACAATTTACCACTTGGATTGAAATCGCCAAATAATACGTCTGCAATCGCGTTACCAGCCTCTACACCGCCATACCAAGCTTGAACTATAGCTTTTGCATCCTTTAACCATGGCAACTCAACTGGAGTACCAGATTGATTTACGACGACGGTGTTTGGGTTGGCTTTGATAACCGCTTTTACTAAGTCGTTGGTTCTTAAAGGTAACTCCATATTGTCTCTGTCGTAACCTTCGGATTCCCATTCTTGATTCAATCCAATCGATAATACAACCTTGTCAACAGATTTGGCCAATTCAACGGCGTGAGCAATTTCTTTGTCTTCATCAATTACTTTGGCACAACCGAAGAATAAACCACCCCCTCCTCCGAAATCAACTTGATCACTAGTTTTAGCAGTAAAAGTAGGGGCAGAGCCAAATTCAACCTTGACAGTGTATGTCTTACCTTTTTCTAGATTGATTGTACCCGTCTTTTCAGTTGAACCCATGTTGAAGAAAGCAGTGCCCTTTTCTTGGTGAGTTTTGTTGTCAACAACCAATTTGTCATCAACATATAACAAAGCAGTACCTTGGACAGTCAAGCCAAACTCATACTCAGCGGTATCCTCAGCGAGAAACTCCCCTTCAATATCAATAAAATATAAGTTGGAGTCAATTTTATCAGTCTTATAGTCAGCCAAGAAAATAAAAGAAGTGTCAATGTTCAATTCATCAAATTGATCCCTGTTACCCTTATGTTCACTTGGATGCTTGAAGAACTTCATATTGTAACCTGTCTTACCGGTACTGTTATTTTTAAGCTGACTGGCCAAAGTTGGTAAGGATTTATGAGCGTAAGCACCTACAGCGTATTCTGGAGGATTAGATAATTTCTCAGAAATAGAATCAAAAGCGGTAGTAGTATAATACGGTCTTAAAGCAGCAGAGCCACCACCACAGTAGGCTGCGTATTTAGCGTTTGGACCGATGATAGCCACCTTTTCATCTTTCTTTAAAGGTAAAATGTTATCTTGATTTTTCAATAGAACAACTGCTTCACAAGCTATCTTTCTCAATAGAGCAGAAGTTTCCCTGGTGTTGTTCTCGGTGTCTTCGGGAGCGTTTTCCTTAATACCACTCTTGGCAGCAAACTTGACCAACTTTAAAACATTTCTTACTCTGTCGTCAAGATCCTGAATGTTAACTTCTCTGGAATCAATCATGTGCTTGACAGCCTTTTCGTCTCTATGGACAGTCGGACCTGGCATTTCAATATCTAATCCATTCATGATTGCATCCTTGGTAGTATAAGTCCCGAACCAATCTGACATGATAGTACCGTTCCATTTCCACTCATCTTGTAAGACGTCTTTTAAAAGTCTTTTACTTTGGGAAACATGAGTTCCATTGACCTTGTTGTAAGCAGTCATGAAACAAACTGGATTGGAGTACTTGACAGCCAACCTGAATGGTTCCAAGTAAATCTCCCTCAAAGCCCTTTCAGTAACAATTGCATCAGAAGCTTGCCTTTCGTGTTCTAAATCATTACAAACAAAATGCTTGATTGTGGCAGCGATATCTTCGTCTTGGATCCCATTGATAATAGAAGCCGAAGCTATTCCGGCCAAATATGGATCTTCAGAGAAAGATTCGAACCCTCTACCGCCTAATGGACCTCTTTGCATATTAGTGGTAGGACCTAAGATAACATGAGCACCCTTGTGTTTGGCTTCAACACCCATCAATTTACCTGCATCCACTAGTAAACCTTTGTTGAATGTTGATGCCAAACCAGTACCGCACGGAAAACAAGCGGCAGGAACACCATCAAAGAATTTGGTACCTCTAACACCATTTGGACCATCGGAGAATCGTAAGCTAGGAATATTCAATCTCTCAACCTTATAAGTGTGCCAAAAGTCAATTCCAGCAATCAATCCAATCTTTTCTGGAGTACTAAGCTGCCCAAGAGTATTTTCAATGTCGATATCAGCCATTCTTAAGCGGTAAATCGAGTTAAAATGATAGATCGTGGGGAAGATTTGAAGCTTAAATAGTGAGATTTAGCTGTGCATAAATCAAAAAGGAGAAGTTGCCTGTTTGGGATTTGGATTAGCATTTGCGGCTGTTGAATTCCTTGAGTGGGACAAGCTGACGACATCATTGGACAGGAAGACTTTATTTAGACTCTAAGTAGACTCCTGGATGTATTATTCTTCGATAAGGCATGCTTCATCGAGCATAAAAACAATTGAGAAGTACAGAATTTATGATGAGGGCGAGTTCAAAATCAGGAGCTGGGAAGGAGATTTCTGACATTATCCTGGTTCCGAAACAGTACTAGTACGTCGGTGTACTTATGGAGCACTCCGAGAGTTGAAGAGCTCAAAGGGTTGCAATTGGTTGTTGGGTGTGGGGGTGCTTCCCCCGCCTGTTATCCCGAATTGTCGCTGTGATTACCCCACGAATCATTTTTCCGAAGCCAAAAGCTGGGCGACTAAGTTGTACCGGGGAAATATTCTCGGTAGTGGAACTGTGACAGTGCTCGCAGTAGAGTGTTCGAATAGGGGAGTATTTATGAGGTGCAACAACTCGCTCGATGACTATGCAAGGACTTTGAGACTTTTATGCTTTATCCTTATCAAATTTTAAATATGTAACATTGACCTCTCTTTCAGCATCTATATAAAACACGACTCTACAGGGCAAACATGAATTTCTCTTGAACAAGAAGAAAGCACTTACTAAACCGGGTTTAACCTTATACCTCACTCGATTTAAAACCATTTCAAATTATGAGTCTTGTACCCCTCGTTCCGAATGTGGTATCTCTTCCGTAACAGCTGCGAAAATTATTTCAATTAAGATGAGCAGCCTTCAATCAGTAGCTTGCGACTTCTGTAGAAGACGTAAGCTTAAATGCCTGAAAGAAACTCCCAGATGTGACAAATGCATCCGGTTCAAAAAGGAGTGTCTTTACTCGCCACAAAATAGAAGAGTGGCTCTTACCAAAGCGAAATTTCACGACCTTCAGCAAAGGCTTACTAATGTAGAAAGAGCGTTGTCACATTTTCTTCCTGATAAGGCAGATCAGGAAAAGCTCATTGAACGGTTAGCGAACAACAATAACGAGACTGAAGCAAATGAATTGGAGTACGAAATCCCCATCAACGAATCTGCTGCAAATGTTGTAGAAGATGAATACCTTTTCGATGAGGTTGATGATATTGATGATATGGTCTTTACAGAAACAAACTTAGAAGACTCAGAATTATGCCTGCAAGAGATCGCTGACGGTATGAGTGCATTGACCATTGAAGGAAAATCCAGCAAAACTCCCTTGTACTACGGCTTAGCGTCTACTAGCGGACTCTTAAGATTCCTTCAAAAGATTGATCCAACTGCGAGAAAGAACTTATTGGAAAAGTATAAACCCATCACAACTCCCCCTGATTATAGTTTGAATCTAGAGATCGTTAAGCACGAATATGGGGAGTCATTTTTAGACAACCCTGACTTTCATTTTGTACTTTTTGAATCATACTTTAATACCTTCCACACCGCATATCCACTTCTTGAAAAACATTGCTTCATTAAAGATTACAACACCATGCCCCTCAAGAATAAAGAGCAAAAAAGATCAGCAACTCTTTTGGTCCACACTGTATTGGCTATTGGTGCTTTCAATAAGTACGGAGATCGATCCATAGTTGACTTGATCTATTACCAAAGAATTAAAAAGCTCTTGAAAGAGTTAAATTTTTTAGAACACAATAGCTTCTGTATCCTTGAATCCATAATATTACTAGCAAACTATTGTCAGAGACGGAACAAACCCAACACAGCATGGAATTACCATGGAATTAGTTTCCGTATAGCTACTTCATTTGGATTGCACCGGGAAATTAAAGTACCAAAAACCAAATTGGACAAGAAATCATTTATTATTCTAGAGAGAAGAAGGAGGATTTTTTGGGGCTTATACGTTCTTGATGTAGGATTTGCCTTGACTTTGGGGAGACCACCCTTGGCCCCTAGTTTACACACAATCAACATAGAGTTTCCATCTTATGATTTTGACAATCTCAATTCTGCTGAATTTACCGAAAGCTCAAAAATTTATCCCAATTTCATCGAAGGATTCGTGATGGAACAAAAACTATTAAAGATCATAACTTGTGCTCAGGGTGTTATGTCAGACTTGAATAAACCATTCATACAGAAGGTATCTGAGTCTTTGGAATTTAACAAAAAGATAAATGATTTACTAAGTGGTATGCCTCCTTACTTCAAAGAAGACTACACAGGACCAATACCTGATTGGCTTCATTTTAGAAGACTGAAGGTTTATTGGAGATCCAAAAATATTCAAATTCTAATGTTTAGAAATTGTGCTTGGCAGATTACTAACTTTTTAAAATTTCCAAAGAAATACTCTAAGGAGATTAAATTACTTAGCAATTGTTTAGCGGTGTCCACCAGCGCCTCGCTTGAATCTATTTCTTCCATCAACAAATTCGTTTCAGAAAGAGAGATGAATTACTTTTCCGGATGGTATGCTATTTACTTCATATATCAGGCATCACTAGTGCCTATTCTTATCCTTTATAACTTGAAGCATCTTTACACTGATGATGAAGTCGAAAAATTCAAATACTATATCAACTTGACTGTTGACACCTTAACAAAATTGAAACCTTTCAACTACCTAACGGATAATTTGATTAGTATACTTGATATTCTATCCAAAGGAATGGATGACAAGCAAAAAGACTCGGAAGTCATCCAAGAAGACAACGTAAACATTAATTACAATGATAGTGGGACGATTGGCGACGAGAATGGTGTATTGAATATTTTGTACAATGACTCACCAACGAATGATGACTTTGAAGTATGCCTCATGGAAAGTGACCCCTTTAGTGGTGAGCTTTTGACGGAGTTAGGTTATGGAGAATGGCCAGATCTTGGATTTGATCAATAAAATTCTCTAACAATAATAGATAACGGGTAAAAAAATAGAGTGTAGCTACCAAGGTATAGCTATGGCAAGTAGTGATTAATTTGCCGTAATATACGCGTACTTAAATCGTTTTTTAATTATAATACTTGGCTTCTTATAACATTATGCAGATTTTCTGTTACTTCCAAGGTTTACCAATCAATGTGTAGTTTTCACAATATCGCCTATCTCAACTTTTTTTAACAATTTCATGGTTACTACAATATCCCTCGAACAGTAAAAAGGAAAGAAATCAATATTGTCGAGACGTAAGCCCTCTTGGGCGCTTCAGCACTACTTTTCAAAGCGAACATACCTAGACTCTGACCACCTTATTTTTTGCAGCTTGGCGTGGACTGGCCAAAAAACCAACCAATGAAAATTTATTGGCTCGAATTTACATCGTAAGTTTTAAATCTCATTCTCATTAATACCAACAGCAATGGCCTTTGACGCAGAAACTTTCAAGTTCGACACTCCTCAATTCGACCCAAGGTTCCCAAACCAAAACCAGTCCAAGAACTGTGCCCAAAATTATGTTGACTACCAGAAGTGTGTTGCCGTTAAGGGTGAAGACTTTGAACCATGTAAAATCTTCTTCAAGACTTACCAATCCCTTTGTCCAGTTGACTGGGTTGAAAAATGGAATGATCAAAAAGAAGCCGGAAAGTTACCTTTCAAGCTCGATTAGATAAGAGATAACGTCAATAGAAAGACATTCTACATACTAGTGTCTAACGATAATAAATATATTATTTGAATCAAGTCCTAAAATTTTTTACATGAAGTCGTCCTCATAATTTTCCAGGAGGGCTAAATTATTATGCATATGTTCCTCGTTAAACAAATCAGCATATGGGTCCTTGTTCCTCTGTTTCTCTTCCTGGTATTGTTTGGCCAATTCCTTTTCTTGAATTTGCATCGTTCTTTCATGATCTCTTTTCTGTCTTTCGAATTCTTTCAACGCCTGCTTCTCGTTGGCAATAAATATATCAGTTGAGATCTCAGTCTTTGTTTTGTTCAACTTGTTGAGGGTCACGTTATCCTTTTTCCCTACATTGAACCTCTTTATTTGTTGAGGATTCTTGAAGCTTACAGTTCCCATATCCATTGACCCATCGCTAACTAGATTTTGGACTGGCGTGTAAATTATTGTGACCAGACTCATTTTGTTTCCTTTTATACTGTTATTCTTCGTGAGCTGGCCAATACGGTCTAGTAACTCACTAGATACACTCAAGTCTTTAAAAGTCTTGAGCCTTTCCTGATTACTCAATTCGAGGTAGATATGGGCAGAACTGACTTTGTCTACGTGAAACCATAGGTTCTTCGGATTAGAGTAGTGGATAAGAGGGTCATTTTCAATCTTGTCTTTACCCATATATATCTTGTACTCCCTCTCGTCATACTCGTCACCAATAGTTGTTTTATAGTAGTATACCATCTTTTCATTTTTTTTTCAGTAAACACACTACCCCCTTAAACGCGGTTTCTCCTGTACCTTAAAGTTTCACGTTCGTATTTGTTCTTACGTTCTTTAGAGTTTTTTCTGCTTGCATTCTTTTGGAACTGATTACATTCCTTTATTCATTCCTTTAACATTTACTGATACTTTTTCCCATTACTTCATTCACTCTTGTTTTCCCAGAATAAATTTCATTCCTTTAACCTTTAAATTTTATCCACTCCTTTAACCTTCCTTTTACTGCTTGTTCGAGCTCCTCCTTTCACTGTTCACAAGATGATCGACCACGAATCCTTGCTTGAGTTCGAAGACAGCTTCCAAATCAGCAATCCAAAAGACACTTCAATCACACTTCAAAACCTCGAAGTCAAAGTAGAATACAACTTGATAGTCCCTACTGAAGAGGAAGACCCTGTTGAAATCGATATTAATCTGATATTTGAAAATTATGATTACGCCCTCGATGAATTTACTACTTGTAAAACGTGTGGACAACCGTTGAGTACACGCAGTACGTGCTGTTTGGAATTCATCGAGGAGTCTAAACTCTCCTCGTCTTTAGAGAGAAACTATTGGAAATCGTTTTTAAATAATCCAACTAGAACAATCAATACTTTACCCAATTACACGCAGTTTTTGATTCTAGAACAAGGAATGCCATACCAATTAAGACCTACTATCTGGAAGAA
This sequence comes from Yamadazyma akitaensis, assembly GCA_030581475.1. Classification (NCBI taxonomy): domain Eukaryota; kingdom Fungi; phylum Ascomycota; class Pichiomycetes; order Serinales; family Debaryomycetaceae; genus Yamadazyma; species Yamadazyma akitaensis. The sequence goes on from JAKTTN010000008.1 coordinate 22,697, forward strand.
GTTTTTTTTGATCAGTTATAACAATCAAATCCCGGAAACCTCTAGATTGGTGTTTACCAATTTTCAACACTCATACAACTCCGAGACCTCTGACCAAATCAGTAAGGATTTGAATAGGACATTTCCCTCCATTTCATTTTTTCATGATGATGCAAACACGAAAGAGCTTGAAGTCATTTTGAATGTATACGCTAATTATGATGTTGAATTAGGGTATTGTCAGGGTTTATTGTTTTTGGTTGGAACTTTATACTACCAGTTCAAAGATCCTCAGTTGACATTTCATTCTTTGATCACCATAATGGAGTCTGAGGAAGAATTACACGATATTTTTACTCAAAACTTGATGTCCACAACTTTGAATAACTGGTACATTGAGTTCTGTACAATTTTGGCGAATGTCGACAAGGAGTTATACACTCATTTGACCCAGTTTGCAGATATGAAGGTATTTTTATACCAATGGTGGTTGTCTTTTATGTCCAGCTATACTCCTGATTTTTCTATCATTAACCGCATAATGGACTTTTGCTTGATCCAAGGTTGGAAACTTGGTATGTTCAAAATATCTATTGGACTCTTGTTAACCAATAAACCAATATTAATGGCTTTGGCAGATGGCGACGAAGAAGTTGTTTATCAGCATCTTCTTTATGAATGCAAATGGGGATTGGTATTAAAAGACATTAATGCATTCTTTGGGGATTTGTTGTTAGGATTCGACAGAAATTTGTTCATCAAGAATGAACACAAAGAATTCAACAACCCCATGAAATCACATAAAAGAACTCAATCGTCTATGGTAGACACATTTAAGAAATTGAATATTTCAAATTACTCGTTATCAACGAACCATTCAATCTTTTCAAGAAAAGAGATGCACACGGATTTAGATTCGATCTACTCAGAGCTGACTGTTGGATCGAGTCAATCCGGCAATTCAGGAAAATTCGGGGATTACTTGAAGTTGCCATTTTCAAGTAATGAAGTCCCTAAACCAAATAACAATTTGGTAATACAGAATAAGACTATGAGAGACCTCTTGAATAGGTGTATGGAAAGTGCTGATGATGATTTAAAGAACGAGATCCGTGAATTTTTAACAGGCAGCTAGTGCACTGGATCAGTATATACATGTACAAGACAATAACAGACACGATCAATATATAAAAAAGGCAAAGTAAGTAACGCCTCGCAAATTCAGAAAGCGGTTGAAGAGAATGGAGCAATTGAATTATCCTCAGATTGACCTGATTAGAAGTACCTGAAGCTTTTACATAAGCTTTTCTTAGAAGGTGGCAGTCACTTTATAAGCATGTCTCATAACCTGCATATTATTGCTAGTTAGCGTAAGTTGCAAAATTTTAGGAGATCTGTGCCCGTACGTACAAAAATCACAGCAGGATGTGCACTTCATGATTGAGCTTTGAAACATCTCCAACCATTGTCGACAATTCAAGAGATAATCAGGATATCATTAAGATAAAACCATGTCACCAATTTCCTAGGACCATATCGCACACTCTAAGTGTCTCTCTCGACCGGGTAACGAACGCACATCCGCGACCTCAAAATTTTCATACTGAACAATATAGATCACTTAAGTCTAGATTAATTGAAGAATTACTTAGACTGCAATTGCAAAAAGCACAGACTTAGCCCACCTCACACATTAAACGAACACGCAGTCCAGTGACGCTTGTTTATTTTATTAGTTCCAGTCAATCTTCAAACGAGGCTGACTTTTTGCCGTTGGTAAGTTTTTAACCGTGAGTCTAATCCCCAACGAAAGCCCCCCGGGCATTGCATTAGAAATCGACAAATCCATTATCAATCAAGTTTTCATACTCGTGACAACCACAAAAGAATCAAATTTCTCATCAAAACTCGAAGAGATCAGTTACATTTTAGACAATAGTTCTTCAGTTGTAACTCGCCAGTACCTAATTAAATTAATCAAGTTAGTAACTCTATTCTACACAGGCGAAGAACCAGAGTTTGAATCTCCCAAAGACTTAACCTGCATAGAAAAACTTTTTGAATCCAGTCTTCAATACATCGAAAACTTAAATTGGATCGATTATTATTCTGGTAGTTTTAGCAAATTATTTGATAAACTCCCAGTACTAAAATTTTTAAAAGTTTTCAAAGTCAAACCTTTCTTGGCTTTATATTTTGTTTGCAACTTTTCTTCTGAGTTTAACACTGCTACTGAAGAAGCTCTTGCAAATTTAATCAAAACTTTACCTACATCAAGAGTTGATAATTTTGACTACAAAACCTTCATTGATAGCATTTTATCCAGCAAGCCTTCTGCTCAAATCAGGGTTGGATTATTCTCAAGACTTGACCCATTGGACATACCAGAAGCTCATTCATTAATAGAATATCTAAAGATGGATAAGCCTTTCAAAGATTTAGTCTCTGAAACTGCTTCAAGCTCTGGCATAACTGATACGAATTTATTACATTTACTATTGAAAGCTGACCAGAATGACATCACTCAATCTTTAGCTTTAGTCATCGCAGAAATTTTAGTGAATGGATCTCAGTTTGCCCCTGGCTCATTTAATGCCATTGCCGCTCCGTCTTCTTTACCAGACTCAACTGCTAAAGGTACACAATTGAAAGAGTGTTTCAAGAAAATACTGGATAGTGACTCTAACGTGGATTGGCTATTGGTATTCTCTAAAGCACAAGAATTCTTAACCTCGTCTTCTAGTGGCGTTTTACCTTCGTTGTTGAACATCAATCAATTCATTATTGCTATAGATTTCCAACCTGGATTGTTGGATATGGCATTGGGTATCGACTGGCACTTCAAATCTGCTTTGTTATATGCTATACTCTCGACTGATGTAAAACAGGGTGGTTATGATATAACTGAATCCCCGTATTTGAGCAGATGTTTCGACGACGTCGAAACTCCAATCGAAGCTCAAATGGGGAAAAAGAATCCAGTAGCCTTCATAAGTGTCGCACGTCTCGAATTAAAGGTCATGAACGAACTCCTCACTGACCCCTCGAAGAGAAATGCTCCGAGGAACGAGAGATCAATCGAATCTGAACTATCTAAAATGTTTGATCATCATTGTCCAACCTTTCCCGAGTACTTGTTATGTGCTTGTGCTACTTTTGCACATGATGGATATACATTCATCAATCAAGTTTTTCTCACTTTGTTCGATTCTCTATTCAACAATGAATCAAGATTCTTGAAGAATGTCCTCGAAAAACTTAACGATAAAGAACCAGCTTTATTATTGGACCATTTATTCAACTACTACAATGCTAGGAAGTCCACCAATTCCATCTTGGTAATCGCTAGACCAATGTTGGAACTAAACTTATTTCCTCAATTACTTGAACACTTTTTAAAGATGAACCTTGTTATTGGTTTGAATTTGGCAATTTGTTCTTCAGTTTTAGGTTACAATTTTAAGCCTTTAATCGAGCTGTTACGTAACGACCCCCAAAGGGGCCCTTTAGTGGCCCAATCAATTTTGGAAGTTTTAGAAATTAAATCCACTGAAGATACTACTTTGGTTGTTAAAACCAAGGTTTTGGGAGTGGCAACAGTTCACTTCTTATTGGGAATCTTGACCAAGAACACAGGTTCTGTGAATAGTGAAAAGTTGAAAAATTTACAACTCCAATTGTTAACCACTTACCCAAGATTGATTAATTGGGGATGTGGTCATGATGAGGCCATCTTAGAAAATGACAAGATTTCAAATCTATTTCCTGAATCCGTCGAACAAGAGATGAAGGGTTATTATTCCAAGATGTATATTAAAGAGTTGGAAATACAGGAGATCGTCGATATGTTGGTGAAGTTTAAACTGAGCGATGTGCCACACGATCAGGACATTTTCGCTTGCATGATTCATTCTTTGTTGGATGAATACAGATTTTTTCCTGAATACCCATTGACTGCTTTAGCTTCAACTTCTTTGTTGTTTGGAGCTTTGTTACAAAAGGATATCATTCAGGGAACAACTTTGACTGTTGCTTTGAACTTCATTTGGGAGTCATGTAATCAACCCCAGGATTCTCATTTGTTCAAATTTGCCGTTCAAGCGTTGTACAATTTTAAGTCGAGATTGCATGAGTACCCTAACTATTGTAAGCATTTATTAGAGTGTAATACTTTATCAGCGCACGCAAAAATGTATCAAATTGTTAAGGATGCTTCTAATGGTATTCCATGTGGAGACCAACCATTAAAAGGTTCCGAATCGTCTAACTCAAGTGGCCAACCAATGCTGATAAGTAAGTCAACTGACGAGTCTGGATTGAAATACCAATCCATTACTATTACTGAACAGGCAATTGGTTCTATGCAACAGGAGAAACCGAATGAAAAGGTAAGCGACAGATTACTTTTCTTTGTGAACAACTTAACCGATGATAACATAAAAAGCAAACTTCCAGAGATCAAGGATATATTGATTGAAAGCTTTTTCCTTTGGTTTGCTGATTATTTGGTTGGTGAGAGAGCTAAGTCAGAGCCTAATAACCATCAATTGTATGGTGAATTGGTTAGAGGACTTGGCAATTCTATCTTCCACGAATATGTGTTGAATGTCTCTTTGAAAGAAGTAAACTCTTTGATTAGAAACTTCAAAGATTCTTCCACTGAACGTACTCAGTTGAAGAATTTGGGTTCATGGTTAGGTCAAGTGACTTTGGCTTCTGATAAACCATTGAAAAGAACTCATATTGGGTTGAAGTTTTTACTTGCCGAGGCCTATGATTTCAAAACTTTGTCGTATGTCATTCCATTTGTTTGTAAGCTTTTAGACCAGGCCAAGTATTCCAAGATTTTTAATTATCCAAATCCTTGGATTATCGGTGTTCTCAAAGTCTTGGTTGAATTGTATGAGTGTGCTGACTTGAAGTTGAACCTGAAGTTTGAAATTGAAGTACTTTTGAACGCTTTCAATTTGAGCATTTCTGATATAGAAGCCTCCACCCTTATCAGAAGCCACAACCCGAACCCTGTAGCATTAGCTGCTATGTTCGGTATCCAACCAAATGCATCAGCTTTGACCAATGACTTCACGAAGTTGGGGATCGAACCTCAAAATATCCCACCTGCCCAATTCCAGCCTTCTCAATTGTCCCAACAACAGTTGTTACAACAGCAACAAATTTTGCAACTTCAACTTCAACAACAACAGCAAGTTGGTCATGCTATTCCAAGGGATGATGGTGGTTTAGGAGGAGCTTTGCAAGGTCAACCCCAAGTGGGTCTTCCGGGTATTGCTCAACCACAAAATGCCCCTCCTCCACAAGGCCAGCCTGGTGCTACTGGTTTGGATACTTCATTTAGTACTCTAATTGGTAATACCATTTTTACTACCAATCCTAATCTTAGAAGAGCATTCCAAGCTTCATTGTCTCGTGCTGTACGTGAATGCGCTATACCAATTTTGACTAAGACAAGCGAGTCAGTTATCACTACTACTGAGGCATTGATCAAAAAAGATTTTGCTTTCGAAAGTGATGTGACCAAGTTCCGCAAGAGCTATCAGTCATTAGCAGTCAAGTTGGCTCAAAGTATCATTGGATCGAGTGGTCGTAAAATCCTCATTGAGACTATTGAAGCATTCATGGTACAACTATTGTCTCATCAACTCAACCCTAATGACATCCCTTTGGGTGAATTAACATCTGCGATTCAATCAAATGTTGATTTATGTGTTGATATCATCAACAAAATTGCTGTAGGTAACATTATTGAGTTGATTGAAGAAAGAATGAAATCAAGCATCGTCGAACGTGAACAAATTAAACCCGGCCTGCGGTTTATGGAAAAAGGTGCCAACAACTATGCTTTGGGTTTGCAAACACCCTTGGGGTTGAAAACCGAGGGACTTCTTCCAAATCAGTTGGCAGTCTATGAAAACTTCGGTAATAACATTTCTCGCCCCGAGGCAGTGATCCCATCGTCCCCCCAAAGTTTGCAGCAAGTAGCTCAGGTTCCTCCACAAGGCTTGCAACCCCAAGTAGTTCAACCCCAAGCGAGCCAGCAGCACCAACAGGCTGTACGCCCCACTCCTGCTCCTCACACTCAAAGTGTAATGCCCCCTCAAACAGCATCAACAAGTATACCACAAGATGAAATAGCCATCGCTGTTGATCAGCTATTTACTGTTATAACCCAAAATTGCGACAGGGCCATCCAAAGTCTCGCAGAAATTAACGGTAAGAGCTTATCGGAGATTCCGCAAGACCATTTGATTATGCAATGCATCAATACAATCTTGAGCCTTTCTCAGGCAAACGCATTGAAATATCCTGAATTATTGTTGAAGGTTGCTCAGTATGCTGTCAATTGTCTTTTCACTCAGAGTCACGAGAATCCTATCAGCAATGAAATATATGTCGTAATCTTGGATAAGCTATGTGAGTATTCTCCATCAACAGCAAAGGATGTCACATGGTGGTTGGTACATTCTTCTGATCAAAGGAAATTTAATGTACCAGTAATGTATTCGTTGTTGAAGATTCAGTTAGTTCAACCTTCAAGGTTGGATTCTTCAATGAGCAAGTTAATATCTGATAGTAAAAATCCATTGGTTGCTAAATTTATTTCTAACTTGTTACTTACAATATTCTCAAACCATGAAATAAGACCTGTTGCTTTGAGGTCAGAATTTGCCCTTACTCTAAAGGATTTGGACAACTTCAACGCTGATAACTCTAACGAAGGTGCCGCAGAAGCAAAAGAAGCCCGTGATAAATTGTTTGAATACCTTAGGAATGAATCGAACTCGACCGCTACTGACATGTATAGCCAAATGGCTTATATCTTCACAGAATGGTACAAATTGTTGAATCATGGTGAAATCACCGATGAATTGAAAGACGAATTCGTTAGAGGCTTACACAGAAGTGGAATTTTGACTGATCCTGAATTATTCAGTTTACTTTTCAAGGCTGGTATTGAGGTCTCTGTTAATTCTTTTGCTACCGAGCATGACATTAGAGGAAGGACTCAACATGAAACTCTATTAGCTGTCGATGCTTTGGCTGCTTTGGTGGTCCAACTAATTGTGAAATTCGATAAGAGGCATTCTGACGATGCATTGAGCTATTTAAGAAATATTATGGGAGTCATTATTGTATCTTTCACGAATGATCATGAGGCACCAAGCGGTCATTGGAGTGAAAGAGCTTACTTTAAGTTCTTTTCTTCTTTATTGTGCTATTGGAGTGATGCATCAACTTTGGATGAGAAGGCTACTGCTCATTTGGATAATGAATTTTTCCTTTTTATTGGTGAAATTTTCAACTCATTACAACCTATCGTATTTCCTGGTTTCACATTTGCTTGGATTTCTTTGATTAGTCATAGAATGTTCTTACCTAAATTGGCTGAACTTCCGAAGAAAAGTGGTCAAAAATTGTTAGTGAAGATTTTGTCCTCGTTGTTGAAATTTGAAAGTATTTATTCGTTGGATGAAAGTGTTAATCATGATGTTACAAGTGTTATTTTCAAAGCTATAAACAGAATATTTGTTGGTTTATACCATGACTATCCAGAATTTTTGTGCGAGAACTACTTACAATTATTGGTCGTAATCCCGTCCAGTTACGTTCAATTAAGAAACCTTGTATTGAGTGCTACACCCAAAGAGATCGCTTTAGAGAATCCTTTCAAGCCAGGTTTGAAGGTCGATAGAATTGATGAAATGAAAGTTGATCCTCTCATCAACTATCATCCAAATGATGATGTTGCAAAATATGGTTTAAAAAAGTCGGTTGATAACTATTTAAGAATTCCAGCTCCCGGTTTAGTAAAAACTATTTACAATGGTTTAAGATTGAACAAGCCTAGACCAGCTAAAGACTTTGAGTTTGATGCTATCAGCTATAACATTGGATTGATCAACTCGTTAGTTTTATACATAACTCTTTTACAAGCTCAGGATAAAAGTGACGGACCTGTTGCCCTTAATGTCAAGGATCCGCATACTTCTTTACTCCAGGATTTATTGAGTCATGGATCAGTAGAATTCAAGTATCATTTGGTTAATGCCCTTGCTAATCAATTAAGATATCCTAACACACACACTCAATGGCTGGTTGGCATCTTCTTGCACTTTTTCAACACTAAGACCAACTGGAACAATAATGAAACTCGTCTCACAGTACTTGAAATCATTACTAGAGTTGTCATTGAACGTCACATGGTGAATAAACCACACCAGTGGGGGTTGACCATCTTATTGACAGAATTGATCAAGAATGATAACTATGGTCTTTTTGATATGCCATTTGTCAAAAACGCTCCACCAGAAATTAAATTGGTCTTTGACTCGTTGTCAAAAAATATCAATAGTCTGTAATTAGTATCAGTAACCTGTAATTTAGTGTAGAATATATGATTAGACCTGATTAAGCTATGATGCTATAACCTAGAAGATAAAATTTGAAGACGGAAGATCGCGTGTAATCTCCCGCTCGCAATTATTGAATTCAACTATGTCAAGAGTAAAAAGAATAGCCAAGGAATTGGAAGAATGTAGACAAGACTCCCATTCGGGGATTAACTTGAAGCTTAACAACGAAAATGACCTAACCCATCTCACAGGAATTTTCAAAGGTCCTCCTGGTACTCCATACCAAGGTGGTAATTTTCAAGTGGACATTGTGGTACCAAATGAATATCCTTTCAAACCACCACAAATGAAATTCATCACCAAAATTTATCATCCAAACATCTCTTCAGTGACCGGCGCTATTTGTTTGGACATATTGAAGGATAACTGGTCTCCAATTTTGACTCTAAAGTCATCCATGATCTCGTTACAGTCCTTGTTACAATCCCCAGAGCCTAATGATCCACAGGATGCGGAGGTAGCCAAACACTTTCTTAGTGACAGAAAGGGATTCAATGATACGGCTGCTTACTGGACAAAGATATACGCCAGTGATGTAGAAGCTGGCCAAGGAGAGTTGAGTGATTCAGCCTTATATGGAATTGACGATGAATTGGTTGTACAATTTGAAAATATGGGTTTCCCAAGAGACAGAATCATTGAAGTACTCAGAAGAATGGGTATCAAAACCGTTGATAGTGTAAAAAATAAGGTGGAAGAAGAGAATAAAATTTTGGAAGAGCTTTTAAAGGAAAGTTAATGATAGGTGAAAACTACCACTAGTAAAAATTTCTTTTTTTTTATTCATTTTTACCTACCGCTAAAAGTAAGAATTATTAGACACTCATTGTATACGATCAGTAGTTTATATATGTGTTGTTCATTTCTAAGTCTCTTATAACGATTCATCGAAGCACGCTCGCTTGAAATTTTTTTTGAATACATTGCCACAAATTACATGACAGTCTCTACAACAGTGGGTGCTAACGAGCAAAAGGACGGATTTTCTCAACAAGAATTCATCACAGACTCCAAAGCAAAGTTAACCTTACAAAGAGCAGATTCTATTGGTTGGTTCTTCATTGAATCATACTACGAATTGTACAATAAAACTCCTGAAGCTTTATATAAGTTGTATAACTCCGGAGCTTCTGTAACTCACGGTGACATCCCCACTGTATCTCGGTCAGTCAAGCAGGCTACAGGAACAGAGGCTATTAAAACTTTCTATTCCGATTTGCTGAATTTACAGATCAAGAATAAGATCATTGTCATTAATGCTGATATTCAAGTATGTTTAGGCACCAGTATTTTGATAGTTGTCAATGGGGAATGGTCTAGGAACGGCAGTCCATATTACCAATTTAGTCAAACATTCGTATTGACCTCAGGTGCGGTCGAATCCAACTTCGAAATTGCCAACGATGCTTTGAGATATATCGACTACGAGTTTAAGCATGACAAAATCGTAGAAAAGCACGAAAGGGAAGAGGTTAAAAAGGAGACTAAGAGTGACCCTGAAACAAAACAAGCAGTCGAATCAGTTAGAGAAGTTGAACCAGTTGAATCAACTTCTAAGGAACAGAAGACAGTCCCTGAATTAAATCCTGAAACCAAGTTAGAAACTGTTGAAAGACCTGAAGCTGAAAAGGTTGGACTCGAAGAAAAAGAGGTTGTAAAGGAAGAGGTCGAAGAACAACCAACCAAGAGTGAGGAGAAATTTGAGTCTCAATCCGCTCAATCATCAGGACCTATTTCTTGGGCTGCTTTGGCAGCTACTGCTAAGGATAGATCTCCAACCACTAAAGCGAGCGGAAGTCCAAAGGTTGCTCCTAAAAAGACGGCAGTGAGTCCCCCAACACCGGCCACATCGTCACCAGCCTTACCAAACGGCAAGTACAAGAAAGAAGATTGGTTCCCTATCTATGTTCGTGGTTGTGAAGATATCAAAGAAGAAGACTTGAAAGAGCATTTAACCAAGAATTTTGGAGAAATCAAATTTTTCAAACAAAACTTCAATATTGCATTAATTGACTTTGTCAATGTGGAAGGGCAAAGAAAAGCATTATCTGCTAAACAAACTGTAGTTAATGGTGTCACCATTTCTTTGGAAATCAGAGAGAGTAAGAATGCTAGAAAAGACCCAAAAAAGGATAAGTCTTTTGATTCTAAACGCAAGAGCGAAAAGAAGCAACCACCAAAAAAGAAGTTGCAATAGTTTAGTAGGTAACCAATACATAAAAGTGTATTTTAATATCTCGTAAGATCATGGTTACATTTTTTGCAGTCAAATGTGAGAAATCCATTCGCATTTACTCGAGATTTTTTGATCTACACAGCCTGATGAATTTCTTACGCAGGAGGAGAGACTACAACTCCGAAAGTGATAATGATAATACTGATATTAATGAATCTAAGATTAAAAAGTCTCGTAAACCCCCAAATACCGCTTTTAGGCAACAAAGATTAAAGGCTTGGCAGCCAATTATGACACCCAAATCGGTGATCCCATTCTTGTTCATATTGGCTGTAATCTTTGGGCCCTTGGGGATTGGAATAATTCATACCATAAACCGGGTGGAATATCTTTCTATTGAATATACCCATTGTGTTAGTGAAGCGAGTGACTCTTACAAGACCGTTCCGGGCAAATTCGTGGACCACCATTTTACCAAGCACAACAAAGATTTAGAGTTCAAATGGAAAGTAGAAAACGGCAAAGACTCATTCGGTGATGATATCAATACCTGTTTCATTCAATTCAATCTTCCTAAAGACTTGAAACCTCCAATATATTCTTACTATCAATTGACAAACTTCTATCAAAACCATAGAAAGTATGTAGAGAGTTATGATTTGGAGCAATTAAAGGGGATTGCCGTGACATCTGACGATATAGATGATAACTGTGGTCCATTAGACTTTGTAGGAAAAGGAGATGATAGGAAAATTGTCTACCCTTGTGGGCTTATCGCCAATTCCTACTTTAACGACACCTTCTCAAATTTAACGCTCCTCAATGCTAAAAGTAGTAGCAACAACCAGACTTATGTATTATCACAGAAGGGTATCTCTTGGTCATCAGATGTTAATCATAAGTATAAAAAATCTGAATATGATCCTAAAGATATAGTTCCTCCACCAAACTGGTACAAGATGTTCCCCGAAGGATACAATAAGACGAATATGCCAAATTTAAAAGAATGGGAACTCCTTCAAAATTGGATGAGAACTGCAGGATTGCCTACATTCTACAAATTATACGGGTTGAATAGAACTGAAACTTTGAGTTCTGGCACTTACGAAATCGAAGTCAAGATGAACTATCCTGTATCGATTTTCAATGGAACAAAATCCATCATTATCACAACAAGTTCCATATTTGGAGGGCATAACTATTCGCTAGGGGTCATATATTTGGTAATAGCCTTACTATCCCTTTTACTAGCTGTAGCGTTCCTTATTCAAACTACAGTCAAGCCCAGGAAACTTGGAGATCATGACTTTCTTCAAAACCGTGAGGTGTCAAGTTTTAGAGAACAGCTATGAACATATAGTTATATATATAGTTAAGTATCCCGAACAATTTGAACTTTGCTCAATAATTGCCAGCTTCTAGTTTTGTACTCTATAGTCGAGTCTCAAGCTATTCTTATTATAACATATTACACAAAGGTACTAAAAAAAGTGCGAATATTTTCAACAAAACCTTCAATTGATTTAAACATAGGTAAAAATCTATCAGCTAGCCTTTGGTCTCCTACCCTTCTAGATAGAACTACTTTATTTTCCCCATTGTATCAAAAGGTCCATATAATTCACACACTGAGTCTTGTGTTTATTTCAAAACTTGTGGAATCATGAATGTCCCTCATCTTCTGCACTTGCAACAGCACCAAGTGGCCCAACAAGGTGTGAACAATAACACACAATCCCCCCAAGTCTCACAAATCCAATTGGCACAACAACAACAGTTACAACAGCGCCAACAAATTTTGAACCAACATTTACAGCAACAGCAGCAACAACAACAGCAGCAACAACAACAGCAACAACAACAGCAGCAAGCTCAAATTCAAGGCAACCAATCTACCAATATAAACCCCATTTTGGCTGTCATCAATGGTGGGAACAACAATACTGCTGGATCTAGTAACAACCAGAACGTGAATATTCAGCAAATCCTGATGCAACAAATGCAATATCAAAACCAACATCAATCGCAGCAGCCTCAACAAGCGCAGCAACCACCTCAGAATCAACAGTCTCAACAATTCAATCAGGTTCATCCTATTCAACAATTGCAGCAGCTCCAAGCCCACATTCCTCAACAGCAACATCAAGTTCCTACTATCAAAGAAGTATGGAAGCATAACTTAGAGCATGAGTTCAATTTATTGAGAACTTTTGTTAATGACAAAGTCAATTCTGTATATATATCTATTCATCAAGAAATTCCAGGAATTGTTTCAAGACCAGTAGGTTCCTTCAAATCCCAAGCTGACTACCACTTTCAAACCTTACGGTCAAATGCAGATCTTTTAAACTTAATCCAGTTATCTATATGCGTGGTGAAGATCAATAATAACAATGATTTCAGTAACACCATTATTTGGCAATTCAACTTTATGTACGATGTAACCAAAGAGATGTTCAATGAAGAGCATTTGACTATGTTATCACAAAACTCGCAGATAAATTTCCAATTAGCAATGAATGATGGTATCCCACACTTCAATTTTGCTGAGTTAATGCTTGAAAGTGGCTTACTTTTGGATGAGTCTATTAATTGGGTAAGTTTCCATGCTGGATATGATGTAGGGTATTTGGTAAGTTTATTGAAGAATGAACCACTCCCTATAAATGAAGAGGAATTCCAGTGGTATTGCAATAAATATTTCCCTAATTTCTTGGACTTAAAATTAATTGGAAGTCAATTATTAAAGAAGTCGAATTCAAATGAGAGTAAAGCGTCAAAGCCGTCAATTGAATATTTGGCAGAAGAATTACACTTGTTACCAATTTCTCCGGTGATTCGCCAATTCTTCACAAGTAATGCCAATAATCAAAACAACCAACACTTGACATCTACACTTCATACGTACTTGATTATGGAATGTTTCAAAGAGTTATTGAGACAATCTGGTTTTGACTATGCTTTGTTCAAGAAGTTTAGTGGTTTGATTTGGGGTTTAAACATGAACGATAATTTACCAAAAAGCAATACATCAGCTCCATCAACTCCTGGAACTACTGTGAAGGGAGGAGTTGTTCACTTTGGAAGACCTTTCTAGTTTTCCTCAAATGAACGCCATGTAGAGAGTAATGCATTAATGTATATTATATAAATAGAATGTAAATTTGCAGTTAAAATAGTTGTTAAAAGTGTCTAGTCTTTAATCCCTTCCCATTCGGCTTCATTATCAACATTAGTTTGGTTATCATCAGCTTGGTCATCATCATTACTATCTTCGAGTTTAGCTTTCTTGTATTGATCCATTTCATCTTGAAGAGCTTTTTCTTCTCTTTCGGCTCTTTTTCTTTTGAACCCAGCCTTTTTATCTTCACCTTCTCTAGCTTCTTCATCTTGAGGTGGGGCAGTAAACCATGGGATCTTACCTCTATTAAAATCATTCAAAACCTGTTTGGCAACCCCATGCTCATCTGGTTCACCTCCTTTCAATAATCTACCTTGCTTTCTCGCAATTAATTCTATAAACTCAATTGTTGCTTCTTCCAACAATGACTCGTCTTCTTCAAATTTCTTCCATCCTTTAATTTCGTATGTTCTTTCCAAATGTTTTCTTTCACATTTCTTCAATAAGTCGGGTATATATTGCTCAGGACTCGAGACATGTTCGACCCTAACAACACCTCTAAATAAAATATCGGAAGAGCTATCTTTTTGAGATGGTGGAACAATACCTGGACAATCAATTAAGAAAATTTTCTTCATTAAAGTGATGTATTGCCAAACTTTAGTTTCACCAGGAATTGGCGCAACTTGACAAACTTTCTTACGCCGTAATGTGTTAATGATGGAAGATTTACCAGTGTTAGGATAACCAATGAAACCAACAGAGATCTGTTTACGGTCAGCATGCAAAGTAGAAAATTGACGTAATAATTGAATCAACGATCCTTTACCAAAAGAATTGGTAATAGAGGCATGGAATGCCAACGTAGGATAGTTTTTTGATAAATGCTTGACCCAAGCAGCCTGAATTTGTTAGTAAAAATATTGAATATTTTAAGGAGAAAATGGTCATTTGAAATGTGTTGTAGAGAATTAGAGGTTTGAAAGATGTCGGTATCTATACTACGAAACGTCCCACGAAATTTTAAAATAAACTTTAAAAGGGAGGTTTCAACTCAAGAAGTTACCGATATTACCCTAGAGCGAATCAGCAAAAACTGCTAGTTCAAAGTGAACAAAATGTCACCAAAACGGTGACTGTACTACCGAAGTAGGTTCACGAGCGGGTAATATTAATCTTCCAAAGACGTAACAGGCAATTTATTGGGAATTAATTGAACAAGTCAATTTAAAATCACCCTGACTTATGCTTTGGTGGAATAGATAGAGATAAACACATTCATTGGATCCACAAATACCAAAATAAACCAATTTATACATACCGCAATCCACGTAGGAACTAAATCAGTTTTGTTCAAAACGTATACCAAATGTTTATGTGGACATTCTTCCTTGATGTATTTTTCAACAGACTCACAACGAGTTCCTAAAGGATCCCTTGCATCTAAAACATGTATTACCACATCGGAAGAGTCGATCACCTTATACAACTCATTCCAAATTCTCTTAGATTGACCTTTTGTAAAGATGGCCTCCTTGGCTTCTTGAGTGATCCCATCATGGTCCATGATGGATCCACCCATCAAACCTAAAGTAGAATTCAATTCCATTTTTTCTTGATAATCATTGGAATCTTGTTCGGTAGCTTTAGCTAATTCTTCTAAACTAGAAACCTGTAAGTTCCGAGGTTTTTTACGCTGTTGTTTTGGACCGAACGCATCACCATACAGTTCCGTTTCAACAATCTTCAGAACTGGAGATTCAGTTTGATCCTTTTCATCTAACAAAGACATTGGTAATTTATTTCTTCTTAACAAAACTTGATAAGAGTTATCTTTTTTATCAGCCATGGCATTTCTGAAATGAGATAACGCATCCTGAGCAATGACTCTGGTATTACCAAACCATTTTCTGTTAGGATCAACTCTGGCAATTGGAGCATCGGTACTTTGCAAAGCAGCAGCTTGAACAATCTCACCTTTGGCATTACGACGAGCATGTCCTCCTTTGTACATATTCAAGAACTTGACTCTCTTGGTATCCCTGTAAAAGTTCTCACCCTTTACGCGGATGTTACCATCTTTAGTGTCTCCTTGCCTTATTCTTCTTTGTTTTTCTTTCTTCCCGGTACCCATCGCTAAAGATTTTTCAAATAAATTTTACGCAGAAATATCTAAAAAAATTGAACCAGATGAGATGAGAGTAAAAGGTCGTGCACTTGACAAAGATATGAGGGAGTTGGAAACTGCCCCAGAATTAAATAACCAAAACGTTGACCTTGCTAATCCACCTGAAATAATATGACGGTTGTCGAGCCCCTGTACCTCAATGAATTGGACCTGACTGAGGAACATTTCCTCAAAAAGTTTTTGATCGAAAAGAGGTTGGATAACGAATTGAAACTCCTTAACCAACCTGATTGCTTGCAGCTATTTGGTCCCCCTTTTGACTCCAAATCAAGTGCTGAGGACAGTAAAAGATTTCCGCTTCTTCGATTCTTCTTTGATGAGTATGTTCTGAGCTTTCCATTTGTTACCAACAATAGCGAAGAGGATCAGTTAAAGTTTTGGAGAGATACGGTACAGCCGTTTATGGAAAGTCTAAACTCCAAGCTGTTGTCTAACTCAAGTGACCGAAAGGAGCACATCACGAAGAGAAGACAAGTCAACACTAAGTTTCTTAGTGGCCTCTCTTTATTCTTCAACTCTATGCTCGTGACAGATAAGGATTTCGAGTACCTTACAAATTATCACTTGACTCCTAGTGATATTGGGAAACTTGACAAGATTAAAGCTCATAGAACTCCCATGTTAAGAGACTTGAATGGAGATGACAAGCTTGAGTTTATAAACGGTTTGAATATCAATGTTGTTTGTGTCGATCAGGTTCACCAAAATGAAGATAAGAGTTGGTTCAACTTCCGAGGTGGACCGACTCACCATTTCGAATTTGTGATCAGAGTGATCAAAGAAGATGGTTCAATGCATCATATTTCTAGAGCTTATCATGAATTCAGGAGCATGGAAAAGCTGTTGACTCATAAGTTTCCCGGAATCATGAATATAGAGACCAGTAAGCTACCAGATAAATTCAAAAATGATACTAGTGCATTAATCAAGGAAAAATTAAGACTCTCTCTCAGAGGATATTTAAACCAATTGCTCAAGTTTCCAGAATTAATTACTAGTCAGGAATTTCAAAATTTCCTTCATTTCAATAGTTTCGAATGCTTGTCAGTTGATCAGGAAAAAGATTATCAAAAGAGGCTCAAACATGAACAGCAAATAGCTCTTACACAGCTAGAATTTCAAAAGCATGTCAGTGGGATTTTGATAGATTTCAGTAAGAAGTTTGATGACTTCAAAATACAATTAATTAAGCAACCTAATACACTAGGGAATATATTCAGTGAAATAGGAGCGAATGAAGAGATGAAGAACCTTTCGCCACTTCTCAAGACATTCTTAGATTGGTGCAAGATTGAGATTAGCTCCAACATATTTAGAATCTTTCTAACTCAGGATAATTCCAATGAGTTGTTGACCAATGTAAGAAAGTTTCACAGGATGTTCCCTTACGGGCTTATGTACAATATTTTAAGGTTCACCAATCCAATGAGCATGGTCAGCAAGGTGATTAATTTGTTGTTGATTAATATGCCTGGCACTAAAAATAAAAACTTGCTATCAATGATATTCATCATGGTCCTTGACGATGATTTAAGTGGGTATGAAGTAGAGGTTAATGATGTAAAGCAAAAGTTAGTCTTATTTCCCAACTTTGTAAGAGCTATAGAAGATTTCGTGAGGGACAAGATGCTTGAAGAACACCCGAATGTTGATGAGGCTATAGAATATATTGTGACATCTTGCCAATGCACCACTGACTCAGAGAAAAAGACCAGGAAAAACTTGAGAGAAAATGCCGATATTTTCAACAATTTAAAGCAACTATATCAATTGAAGATTAGACAGAACGACAAGATGGTTCTTAAATCCTTGTGGGAAGAACCTGAGTTAACTCGGCTAATCAAAAATTTTTTGATAATATTCTATCAGCCTCTCATTCGACTTTTGAGTAAGAGTAAGATGCATATCTTTTTTAAAGGATATCAAAAGTTCTTAGATGAGTTGATTGAAACCTTGGTGAAGTTAAATGAGGAAGAAATTTATTACCTCAGTTCAGTAGAAGTGTTCAATAAGCTCATGAAGTTGATGGACAAGCATATAATAATCTTCTGGAGATTCATCCATAATTTGTACAAGAATGATGATTCACAATTATTTTTGAATTTAATTAAATGGATAGAGAATTTCTTGACTAAACTTAGACTTAAATACGAAAACATTGAAAAAGTCAAGTTGAATATTTACACCAATCAAAAGATAGATAAAGAGCTTTTCTTGAAGCAATTACACGAAAGAATGGATAAAATCTTACTTAAAAGAATGCTCTTCAAAGAGCACTATCAAAGAGAGAAAGCATACAAACATGAACATGGAAGTGAACTAGACAAAAATTGGGATGATCTATATGACTCCATCAATGCGTATGATGGATCGTTTGGACTTGATGTGGAAGAATTACAAGAACTAAATTTTGATATGAACAACGATGACGTTGAATTTCAGAAAAAATTAGAAGAACTACAAGACTTCGACTATTCCACCAGTGAGCTTGATAAGTTCGATGAGTGCTTAGTCGAAGAACTAAATCGGGTGCTACTGAAAGTCCAGGACAGTACGTAAAGCAAATTAAATAATAGATAAGGATATAAGCTATTGAGATGAAACGTAATATATGGTGTCGGTAAAACTCCTAGTACGTTATATGTAAGACCCCAACTATATTTAGGTACAGCTACTAAAGCCTCAGTTTTATACATTGATTATAGGAGCCGGGTAATTCGTCAAGCCGGAGTAGAAAAAGTTCGAATTGAAATCCTTGGCAAGTTCGTCGATGCTATCAATACTGCCAAAATAGTTGTCAAAACGACCATCGAGACCCAAAGGGCTATTGGAGTTACTTTGTACAGCCTGTGTACAAGAGATCTTTTTAGTCGAGTACTATGAGCGATGAGAGCACACCAAGACGCGCTGGGATCCGTCAACCAACCAAAAGTAAATCAGTGTCCAAAACTTTATCATCTAGGATACTAGTAGACCACTCTTGCGACACTCTAAATGAAGGCTTTTGTGGTAAAACATCTTTACTCTTGGATTTCAATCGCATATTTTTCTCCTGGTATCACTTACTTATTATCTTACCAAAGCTCTTCTAGACAGCCTCAATACGCTAACGACGAAACGTACTTCCCACCTTTACCTTTATGAGCCCTATTCACGAAACAAGCACCTCTAATGCTACAAATACATCGCGCTAGCAATATATTTTATTGAGCTGTTAGTCGTGTGCCATGACGATGTCCGCATTATTGTTTCAATACGTCTCAGTAAATACTAATTCGTCATAATTCTTTGAAGTTTCCACAAGTGCTTACATTGACCACTATCTAGGAAGCTCCAGTGTTTCGCTTTTCTTTTCAGAAAGCCCGTACTAATAAAAATATACTGATAATCTATACTATTCAATCAGTTTACAAATACTGCTTCAACTCGTTTATCGCAAGTTTCCGTAATACGAACAGAAACATCGATCCAGCAAAATGCTTCCAAGAATGCCCCACAAAATAGTGAGGATATTGGTGGTAGCTTTGGTGGTGTTGAATCTAGGGTTCTTTGCGGTGAGAATGTTTGGTGATTCCGCAAACTTCGATATGCTTACCTCCCCACTGTTTTTATACCCATTCGAAAATAATGGTCAGCCGTCTCGAAATATAATATCAGGAAATTTGCATAGTCCTTCATTCGAGAAGAAGCTTAGAAAGCGATTTGCTAAGGTAAAAGAGAACCCAGAAGATATATATTGGCTTGCTCATACTGGCTTAACGGAGATAGAATTCCCTGTTGAGATTAAACCTATGATGAAAAATAAAGATGGATGGGAATGGGAGAACGATCGGTCATGGGTCAATAAGAATCAAATTTTTTATGATCCCAGATTCACTTTACTGATTTACTTGAATGCTCTCAAAAACAAGTACATCGATGCAGCTAGTAAACTTGAAGAGGTCGACAATAAGAAACCTGATTTAAACGATTTCCCCCCTATAAAGTTACCTTTTAACTGGGTAGATTGGCTCGACTTAACAATATTGAATACTGAATTGGAGAAAGCTTCTCATGAAAGAATCGACTGTGCCTACATACGTTCAGTTACCAACAATGATCCTGACCCAAGTTACTTTTGTCACGATATAAGCTTTTATGATGATGATCAAATTCGTAACATGGGATTTAGACGTAGAGAGCAATTACCTAACTTCGTCATTCACTCTCACTCATCCCACGATGATAGACCTTATAATGATTTTCGTGTTTTGGAAGCAAAAAATTATGCTTTATCTCAGCACTTGACGAAACCTGTTAAAGTGATCATTTTGAATAAGGAAGGTGGAACGTATGAGTTTGAAACTGACACAAGTAGTAACGAGAAAATCATCACTTCTGATATGGTTCAATATTATCTTGAGACTAAGAGTTACGATTTGAACCAAATCCAGGACGGTTCAATGATAGTAGTTAACCATCTCAAAGATTTTGAAGAGTTGAAAAATAAAGTAACACCAAGAAAGCTATCCGAAGAGGAAGACGTTACTGGAATGTATAAAATATTGAAAAAGGCAACTGATCCTAAAGCTTCAAGGGAACTTCCATTGACTCAAGAAATGTTTCACTACTCAAAATCGAAAATGACCGACACAATTCATGAACTAGCTGGTAAAGAAGAGTCACTCAATGTAAATGAGAAGATGTACCTCGACAGTCTTCGCTTTGGTGCTGAATTCCCTCTGGAAGAGGATGAAGAAACTTATTTCAAAATGGCCACCATAAGAATCGATGATGACAGAAATAGAGATAAAGAGTGGGGTTGGCATTATGATTGGAGATTCTTCAACGGTGCTTTAAACTATGATAAAGAAGATTGGAACGAAGACGAAATGAACTACAGGGCGAATATCATTTTGGATAGATTATTGAGAAACTGGAACAGATTTGCTGAGGAAAAGGGTTTGGTGAGCTGGATAATGCATGGTCCTTTATTGTCGTGGTACTGGGATGGCTTAATGTTTCCATTTGACTTGGATATCGACATTCAAATGCCTATGAGTGAACTTATCAGATTAGCAAAAGACTTTAATCAAACTTTGATTGTTGAAGAACCAACCGAGGGTTATGGTAAGTTCTTTATTGATGTCGGTTCTTTCATTCACAACAGAGAAATCAGTTCTAAATCCAATCACATCGATGCGAGATTTGTTGATGTAGATTCCGGTATTTACATAGATATTACAGCATTGGCCAGATCAAAGGCCAATCCACCGGAAGAATTTAACAATAACGAGTTGGTCAAAATTTCCAAACCTCAAGACGATGACCAAGTCGAAATCTATAATGACAGAAGAAAACATTTTTACACATTAGATCAATTATCACCTTTAAGGTATTCCATGTTATGCGGAGTTCCTGTACTCATTCCACAGGTCATTACCGATAGACTTGTATTTGAATACTCTCGTGGTTTGACCAGTTATGAGTACCATGACTGGTATTTTATTCCAAAATTAAATCTCTGGGTGAAAAAAGATAAAATAGGCAATATATTCCCCGATCATGAAGTAAAAGATAAAGAGGGACAATACGACATTGATAAGATGAACCGAAGGATCTCACGTATGTCAGATAAAGACGTATTCAAATTGCTTGATCTGGATGATGATTTATTAATAGAATACTATCTCACAAAAGAATTAACAGATACTCATGATCTTGAAAAGCAATTTTTGTTTGACAGTTTTGGTAGAGACAATGCACAACTCGATGATAACATCGAGTTAAAAGAACGTTACAACGAATTCGTTCGCTCATTCAAGATGTCTAAACCATTAAGAAAACCCTTGTGGGACTATGAAAATCTTGAACGTGTTAAACATCACTCAGGATATTAGGTTATAGAAGTTTCATATAAATTAATGCGCCATGTAAAATGACTTCATAGATATTTCTTTTTAATTTTCAATATGTACATTATGCTCGCTTTTAAATTAATAAAACGGTGCGATTCATCTTTCTCTAGATTAATTATTCCAGACTCCACTATGTCAGAAATTACCACAGCTCTCAGGAATAGGTTCCACAGTTCTAACACAGGCAGTACAGAAGAGCTATTGATCGAAAAGTTGGATCTTTTCCTCTCTTCAATAGAGTCTCGATTAGACCAGTTCGAGAACTACTTCAAGTTCAACAATCTCGAAGATCTTGATAGGTACGAAGATCAGAAGCTCAAGGATGCCATAGACCTGCACACAAGTATATCCACTGGTAGTAGTTTAAGTACTGACCAAAGTGTGACAGAAGATAGCCTGGATGAAAACCGAGACTTGTATACTCACAAAAGAAGAGGTAGCACGTCAAGTGTTCTGTCGTTCAAAAGCTTTGCCAAGTTAGACATGATCCATCAGCGATTGAAGTTGGTGAAGCAATCGGTATTGAAGTCGTCTACTCTGAATTTGGAATACCTTTATAAAACATTAGACGATCTGTACAACTACATGTTCAATTCCAATGAGCCTTTCATAAATAAAGATATCTCATTCGATAATTCCAAGGAGATATTAAGCCAGAAAATTATTACTACATTACAGTACTTCGACGACAAGCTCATTCACATCGATGATTTGATACTGAGAAATACTAAGCATAAAAATGTTGTAACGGATGATTCCGTATTTCATATTTTCAAATTCTACAACTTCAACAAAGCGCTTAAAATAGCCAAAAGAAGTTACTTAAATTACTATCAGATTCCGTTAGCATGGAGAGAAAACAGGTATATCATCAATGGATACAGGTTTTCTTTGAGCCATAAAAGCATGATGAAGTCTATGTTCAAATTCGATCACAATGAAACCATGAACATATGGACTCATTTAATCGGTCTTATGGTGATGTTTTACATCTCGTTTGTTCATTTTCCTAGTACCGGGGTGTTCGCACGGAATGAAACTCTCGATAATGTCACCATATACTTCTTCTTGTTCTGTGGTATGTCTTGTTTGGCCTCTTCCTCCATTTGGCATACATATTCATGTTTCGCTAAATTAACCACTAGATACAATTTTGCATGCATTGATTATACTGGTATTACTGTTTTGATCACTGCATCTGTCATTTCGGTTGAATATGCGTCTTTGTTCAACTATCCTAATTTATTTAAAATATTTATGACATTCAGCATCTCCTGTGGAATTGGCGGGTTAGCTTTCAACTGGTCCCCTTACTTCGACCGCCCAGAGTGTAGATCTATCAGAATTGGTTACTTTGTTGGTTTGGCCGGTTTAGGCCTAAGCACAATCCTTATCTTGTGTGTATATGAGGGTTTTATCAAATCATTCAAATTCTTCATTCCACTATTCTACAAAAGTTTTATATGGTATTGGATAGGTGTTGTTTTCTATGGTGGTCTTATTCCAGAAAGATGGAGATATGATGTAATTATTAATGAAGATGAATATTGCCTGCATGAGCATTCCACCTCTGATATTTTAGCGGGAAACCCCGAAAAAAGCGGAGACGAAGAAATCGAAGAAATTGAAAATGACATAAGTACACTGATACTAAACAAGAAATCTGATCAAGATGATGATGACATCGAAGAAAACGAAAAATTTAGGACGATTATCAATAAGCACTTTCCAGAAGAACTCACCCACACAAATTATGCAAATGACTTTTTCTCGTTGTGGTGGGTTGACTACGTATTCTCCAGTCACAATTTGTGGCATATATTTGTAGTTATGGGCATCTTAGGGCATTACTCAAGTATTTTAGCTATGTTTGATAGCATTAGCCGTTAATTTTAAAGAATGAATTGTTATGTAAAAATTGAATAAAAAATCAGAACTGCAAATTTCACAGTACTTCGAATATTTTAGGTATTAGAAAAGCTGGGAGTGAAAATGGTTAGGAAAGCGAAAAACACAAATTTGAAGAGCCCTTGTATGTCGAAATTGGGGTTGAATCTCGAAAGATCCTTTGAGATCCTGTATATCTGAATTTTACATGTTGGGAGTATAATCCTGAAGAGAAACATCAAGAGAGACGTGATTACAGAATTCCATTCTTATATTCGATTATACGTTTACAGACATTTCAAAAGTGAAACTGGAGGTTTAGTTGTAGCAGTCACGGGACGGATAGAGCCATCGTAACTAATTACATACATTAACAGTCGCATAACAGTGAAAACAGATTAAAAAAAAATCTCCCGGGGGTGAGTCGAACACCCGATCTCAAGATTACTTTGAGTTTATCATTACAGTCTCGCGCCTTAGCCAGCTTGGCCACCGAGAGGATTTCATGTGAGTTGTGAAGTAACAAATAATATGAGAGCATTTTTAGGGTATCTTCACTGTGAACAGATTAATCAAGAAAACAAAAAATTCACGAATTTTGTTAATTAAATATGTAAAGTTTGATCGATAAGGCTAATACGTGGGGTTGCAGCCTTTGGAGTATATGGAGGTGTTATTTTCTTCACGGTTTTTCAATTCTTAGGACCTACTAGGTTCTGTTCTTTTCTGGTGTACTAGTGGAAAAGGAACCAAGACATACTTGAACCAAGAGGATCATACGTTGGATCATTTCGTCGTTTGTAAAGGCGTTTAGCACAAGTTAGAATGTTCTGCAGTTTATTCATGTGCGGCGCGGGAGCCTGGTCCTATGCAGAGTTCAACTCGCATTAAAAAGTTTTCTACAGATTTGAAAATTTTTTCAAATTCTCATTACAGTACTATTTTTATTTGCTTATCCTTCATTTCGTGTGATTAAGTATGTGCAAGAGGTAGGAGCTTATTACGTATACTTAGCTTCACGAGATCCACTGCGTACGCCTTCTCGCTGTCCTGATTATATTCGTTTATTTTCAGTCTAAACTGGCTTTGGGATACTACGCGGTGGAATATCAACGATCACTTCCACCCTATCTTGATGCCTAGCGGCCTTATTATCATCATGGGACTAATCAATTGATCTACAAATACTCTACTGCATTATCTTAGTAAACTTGTATTAATAATTACGTTACCCTTCGTCGTCTAATAGAGGAGTGTCTTACAACTGAGGAGCCGAGGGAACAACAGCGGAAAGCTCAGCTTGACACTATTCTATGCTTGTATTTGATTAGTCAAATGTATTAATTTGAGGACCAAGAGGAGATTAGACTTAAAATGAAAGATTGATTCGAGAATTTATCTAGAATGTTTATTACCTCTACTTCGTTGCTTCACACACTCAAGTACATGCTTGCAGTAACAGAGAAGCTGTAGCTGCTCATAAAAGAAATGAATTTTGGTTCTTTGATTGACCAAAAAGAGTAATCGACATAGCAGATCACGAACGGTTTACCTGTCTTGCGAGTGGAAAATTTCCCGTTTATATAGCCTGTTCAGTAGAAAACTGCGGAAGATTCTAAATCAATTGAAAGGAATACATATTCAGTTGTGGTGTCAATTGAACGGAAAGAATGGAAAATCGCGTTTGAATTTTTATTACGTTCTTCACGGTGAACACACGCGTCCTGTCTTAAAAGTGAAGGTTGTCTTGAGGATCCAGAGATTCAAACGAATTAACTAATTGGATGACATCTTTTCAAAATAACTTAAGATGCTAGAATGAATTAAGTATTCAGCGGTGGATGAGGAACTTTATCAAAACCGTTGGGAAATTTTCAAAGTTTTCCTATATATAAGAAGTTCTAGCTAAATTCTCATTACAGTTCCAATTGAGGTGAAAAAGCACAATATTTTTTACCATTACACACAATTTTGGTATTTTAGATCTGATACATTAGATAATTCACATGAAACTTGACAATTGTACTGAGTTGTAGACATTAACATCTACCCGCACCTATCGTACTAAATCGGAATCGATTAGGAGAGGCTTTATCCACCAGCCCGTGAGATCACGATTCAAGCTGAAAAGAGAAACCAACGTGCAGATTTCAGATTCAGGATTTATGCGAGGATGAAGGAGGCACTTGAACCTCGTAGTACAACTTTAGACCTGAAAATATTGGGCGAACACATATGTATCTGATTTTGAAAGGGATGCGATGGAACAGCCTTGGATAAGCTAGTTCACTCCATGAACTCCATATTCTTTACGTCGTTTACTTTCTTGATGACTACCCTTTACATAGTTACCGGTTTAGAACGCAAAACCTTATTGTGCGAAGACATCAGATTACAAAGAGCAAAAAATAAAAAAAATCTATTGTACGGAATAGAATTAAGATTCCCGAGTAGAGAAATTTAGTCCGCTGGATAAAGTTTTTTTTAATAATTTCGGCGAGATCAAAGAGTGGAAATTATTTTTTACTGCCTACAAACTTCCAGGTTTTGAGTGGCTGAGTAGCAACTTCACGGACTCCGTGGAAGATGAATATGATCATACGTATCCTGAGACGAACGAAAAAGGGGTATTGACCCTTTAGTCTTCTAGGACTTATTTCAAAGCTTACGATAGATCGAATCGGAATAAGCGCGCTTTCGTAATAATTCTAAACGTTAACGCTAGAAGTACGAAGGAATTGCTCATCATCGTTTGAGATCGCGTCACCAACTACTTCTAAGTTGAAAATAAGATTTGAATTTGTAAGAAACATGCGAAGGGTGCATATTACAACTGCTCAGGACTTTATTGTGCACATTCTGTTTTCTTTTCTTTTTTATTGTATATTTGTCATAATCTAATATATCGCATATTTGCAGCATCTTTTTGCACCTACGTTCAATGCTCAAATAAAAAATCCAATCGCTTATTACCATCATTTTTATGAAATGTCAAATAGTCTTCCTTCTCACTCTCTGACATAGCTCCCCACTTCGCTCTCTTCTGGCGGTTTCTCCACATATAATAGAACTTGGTTAAAACGAAACACACGAAATTCATCACGCAGAGGCCAATTATCACACGATTACCTCTGTAATAGAGTGGAGCATCGTCAGCACGGTATATGTTATGGCCCACTAGCCCAGCAAGCTGAATTCCAATGTTAGACATGGGAGACACTATAGTTCTAGCTCTAACAGAGTATGAAATTCTTGACAACCACGACACAATAATGGCCTGGGCATTGGGCTGGGCAATAACAAAGAACATTATGGCGTATTGACCCCAAGGTCCAATGTCACGGACACGAGTGTACTCTATCACCACACATACCAAGGTCAAGAGCTGGACCAGAGACGACACCAACGCTCTCTCGTTGATAAACTCGCTTAGAAATGTGATCATAAGTAAGGTGATCCCCGTGAACAAATCGATAGGAATATTTAAGTAGATGATCTCGTCTCTGGAGAACTTCAAGATCCCAAGCGAAATATTAAGGTACGCAGCCATAGGGTACATGGGGATTTGGAATAAAAACGACATGATGAGCAACGGCCACAAGTCGTAGTCCGAAAGAGTTTGGAAAAACTGCTTAAGGGACACTCCTTCTCTGTTGTGCATATCACTCTTGGTGGGGTCATCTCGGATAAGCCTGTTGGTGATGATTTTCTCCTGTTTTTCAGTGAAAAACCCATTAGGAAATACCCAGCTTTTGGTTTGAGTTGGACCAGGTACCATTACGAACACCGCAACAACCCCAAGGAAAAGTGTAATAATTCCATCGAACAAAAATAACCATCTCCAACTCTCGACTCCATGGAGATTGACCTTCAAAAACGCAATTGACAAAAGACTACTGAGAATCCCACTGAACGAGTTGGCAAACCAGAAGCACGCTAATCTCATACCTGTCTGCTGCCTTGTGTAGAAATAGGAAATGTACTGAACACTGTCGGCAATAAAGCCACCCTGAGTCACTCCAAGCAAAAATCTCAAGGCATAAAAGGACTTCTTATCGTTCATCCAGAATTGGCAAAGGGCAACAATGGACCAGACGATAACCTGAAGTGGCATCCACCAATCGGGACCGAACTTCTTCCCAATCATCTGGGATGGAATTTCGGTGATAATGAACCCAATGGACCTGAGGTTATTCCCCATGTTGTAATCGTCCGTAGTCAAGTTCAAGTCTTGCAAAAGACCACCAGCCACGGCTGAGGAAAGGTTTCCTCTGTCCAAGCTTAATGTAAAAAACAAAACACATACTATTGGTAGAATTGTCAAGTCAAGTTTCCTTGTGGTCTGTTGATCCTCTTTTTTAGTCCATCTGAAGTATGGATCGAAACACCTGAAGTTCTCCCACTTGGACGTCGGGAAGTATTTCTTCAGAATCTCGGGATCCGGGTCTTCGAACACACACTTCTTGGTAGCAATGCTGTCCTTCTGTCCTTTGTTGTTTCTAAAGAGTTTGGCTTTGATCTCGTCCCACTGAATGATTCTGTCTGAGATCTCTAACTCCGGTGCTAAGATATCTACATCGTCTGGAAGATACTCGCCCTCGAACGTTTCGTAAGTTTCGCTAGGAGAGGAGTCGAGGGTCTCTACCTTCACATCTGTTTTTTTCTGCAGTTTATTCATGCTGATTAGGTTTTTTTTCCGTCTGGCCTACATCGTTTATATAGTAAATAACTTGCAGTGTTAATTCCGTGCTAAGTACGCGATTATTGTGGCTGCAAAAAAATTCATCTGCATTATGCAAATCACATCATCAAGCTATGGCATGCACTTACATTTCTCATTTTGGAAGCATAAGTAAAATTGTGCCTATATAGATCCAGGTCTGTGCATTCGAATCTATGTGATAATTTACGATCATATAAGAACGTATTATCTTACATTATTTTTTCCGCAAGCATGTCTGACTCCATTCCACCTAAAGCTGGCAAGCCAGCAAATATAATTCTTTTCATGCCAGACCAATTGAGGTACGACTGTGTCGGAGCATTTGGAAATGACTTGATTAAGACCCCCAATATCGACCGTTTAGCTTCGAAGGGTGTCAAGTTCACCAACTGCTACCTTCAGCACTCGGTATGCTCTCAGAGCAGAGCGTCGATTGTCACTGGGAAGTATCCACATGAAACTGGACACTGGGGATTGACCACCTTCGTGAAAAAGTGGGAGGACAATTTCTTCAAGACGTTGAAGAAGAATGATTATCAAGTTGTTTCAGTGGGCAAGAGAGGTGACATTTTTGCTGAAGATGCGTCTGAGGAAAGTTTGAGTGAGTACGGGTTCAACATTGAGCCTGACGGTTCTCTTTGGGACGTCATGAACAAGGTCCTTAAACGGCACCACAAGGACTTCGAGGACGGTAAAACGGATACTGACTGGAGTAGACTCTTCTATTCAGGGAAAAGAGACCCTGTCATTGACTTTGATGAAGCAGTCATTCAGAGTGCCGAAAAATGGCTCGATGGATATCACAATGGCAACGTCTCCACCGGGGGGAAACCGTTCATTTTGTTCCTTCCGTTGTTTTTCCCCCATTGTCCTTTTGCTGTAGAAGAGCCGTATTTTTCGCAATACAGCAGAGATAAGTTTCCAGATCCACTTGCAGTCAGCGACAAAACAGGGTACGAGCCAAAATACATGGCAAGACTTAGAGAAAAGTACGGTATTGAGAATGTCAGTAATGATGTGTGGAAAGAAGTTGCTGCAACGTACTATGGGATGATTTCCCGGATTGACGACCAGCTAGGAAGAATCACCTCTAAAGTCGAATCTTATGGCCTCGAGAAGAGTACATTGACCGTGTTTTTCACTGACCATGGCGAATATCTTGGGGACCACGGGTTGATCGAGAAATGGCCCGCTGGAGTAAGTGAGCAGCTCGTGCATGAGCCATTGATTATCAGTGGTTTAGATCTTCCCCAGGGAAAGACCGTAGACCAGATCTGTGAGATGGTGGATCTAGCTCCAACCTTGTTCGACTTTGCTGGGCTCGAAGATCCGCCTTTCAGACACAACGGGATATCTTTGAAGCATTTGATCTATGGGGACGCCACTGTGCAGCACAAAGAGTATGCTCTCTCTGAAGGAGGTTTCCTTGAAGACGAGGAACAGGTGATTGAGTATGCTAACTTCCCCTATGATTTGAAGGCAGGCTTGCAGCACGAAGAGCTCACTACGGTGGGAAGAGTTATTGCTATAAGAAACAAAGAATACACATTTGTGTACAGATTATATGATGAGAAGAACGAGCTCTATTCCCGTAAAAACGATTTGAGAGAGGCCCATAACTTGATAGACAATAAAAAGTACGCTGATGTTGTGAGCAAACTCGAGTCAGAGCTTCTCAAATTGCTCATTAAAACTACTGGATTGCCTCCATTAAGGAACGGAAACAGATGGGTTTCCGTTGACTTACCTAAACCGGGGGAGTCTAAACCAGAAAAACAGGAGACCAAGCCGAAGTCAAGGTTCTTAGGATGGTTTTTTTGAATTGAGCACTGATCTTACTCTTCAGTGCAGATTTTATACTGCAGATGCTCAGCTGCTGAACTGATCTTCGTCTCTATACAATATTCAATATATGATTAACTGCATTTACAGAAAGCTCTGTTTTACGACATTCTTCAATATCACAAGGACAGAAGCTGACGCAATACTCGACTGTAATTGAGATTTCTCGGATATAGCCGGGACTGTGGGCTAAGGTCTATTGGGTGCTGTGGTCTTGATCCGCTTTGGCGGAACTGATCTTCAAATGCTTCTACCTGTAAGCCACATCAGTCAGGTGCTGCTTGTGATTGCAATTCACAGAGGTAGTGCACTTGCAGCAGTATTGTTATAGAGATTGCGTTAATATTTTTTGAAAATCCTTAAAATAATCCACGTTAAGAATAAAGTCCTTTATTACAGGTAATTTTAAATACAACCACTTGTAGCGTATAAGAACGAGCTTATGCTAAAAAAAAAAGAGCTTCGTGCATCTTATTAACCTCATTGAGAAGACTTCTAGGCGCATTGTCGATCTCGTCGCATGTATCAACTAGAAATGATGCTTACATTCGTTTAATACATGTGCGAGGAAAAATCTTTCCTATTTTTCCTAAAATGGAATATTAATTGAAAAACAAAAATCTTATTGTACATACTATGTGCCTGGACCGGTGATAACTGTTACAAGATTGAATCGGGATATAATAGATTAAAAAAAAACACTGCATACCGGAGATTTAGTGATCTGCATGCATTGTTGCATTGAACGCTATTTAGCCATTTATGGATTTAGCCTAAAGTATGCAATTTACCGATTTGGTCAAAATACACGCTTGTGCTCACATTATTATTTCTTATTTCAGTGCTTTTGATATGTAACATGTCTTCCTTTATGATTGTTCAAGTCGTAAAACATCTCCTTCATTTGATTTTTTTTGGCCCTAACATTCCAAGGGTCAAAACATAGGTGGTTTTTTCCAAAAAAAGTTTTTCTCTTTGTTGCCTTGCGCTATTTCGGCCCTTACATATTACTTCAACGTATTATTTCTAATTGTATAAAATGGTTTTATCATCGCCAGTTTTGGGTTGATTTCGGTATATTATTAAATTGGCTATATTTTTAATCAAAGACAAATTAATTTTTTATTTAGCCATGTCAACATATAAGAAATCCCCCGGTATATCTCAGCCTAATTTTGGATCTGGTAATCTGAGCTACCATCAAAGACCCTTCAACTTTAGCCAATCCGCGGTGAAAAGAGCCAAAGGAGTTCCAATTCCTTCCCCTTTAAATTTGACATCCCTGGCAGATGATTTCATAGAAGATGAAGATACTTATATGGAACCAATAGAGGTCGATTTTGACTTTAAAGATTCGCCTCCTTTACCAGATCTTAATCCTAACGCTTCATCCACATCCTCCATAACACTACAAAGATCTGGTACGATTCATGACAGATTCAATAGAGAATTTCATGAATGTCCTTCGGGCCCTCAAAACAATTTGCATTACAATTCACAACTGAAAACGAATATGCCCAAAGTTCAAAACTGTACAATTTGCAACTTCTTGATTGATGAAGATTTATTGGAACTAAGCTGTAACCATATGTGCCATAGGGATTGTTTCATAAATAATACTTTAACTTGCAAGAAATGTTCTGAAACCGATGAACCACATGAATCGATCGCAGCCACACTATCCCCAGCCAGGCTCCTCAACACTCCTACTTTTGGTCCTGTGGACGTTCCTACGACCCCATCTGACCAAATTATTCCTGACCCTTTGAGAGGATCACCAAGATTTGCCGCAGGTAAAGTTCAGGATGAGCATAATACTAAACCGGTTGAGCAAGTACAAATTTCGAGTAGATTACTAGAAATAAATCGTTTACTGCAGCAGCAACAATTATTATCTCCCAGGTCTTCTTTTAATAAGAATCTTAACAAAGACTTATTTGATAGTTTAATGAAGCCACAGGTAAGATTCATTACTGAATATGAAGAACCAAAGACTACAGTTGTATCAAATATTGAAGAGGATTATCGCTTAAATTACCTCTTGAGTGTTAAACCTCCAAGATTTTACAACTCAGTTCATGATGAAAAGTATTTATCTTTAAAAAATAAGATAGCAGATGAACTTAGATTTCATGTTTTGAAGGACTTGATGAGCATGAACAATGAAAGTGCATTGGACTACAATAACTTGGGAAAGCTTATTATATTCGAAGTCGTTGATATAAGCACTAATGGTGTCGATTGGGATAGGGTAAGATTTTTGCTATTCGAGAAGGCCTTACTCTTCATTGATGTTAAAGGTGAAATTTTGATTGGGAAAATTTCAATTGAACAAGACGTTATAGACATGACCAGATTTGTTAGTGGTATCAGATTAAATTTGCAAAATGAAGCTATTCCGGAATTTCAGATATGTTCAGATGTTCCATTAATCATCAGTAGACTCGAGTACTATTTCAAGAAATTGTTGGACCGAGAATTCATATCGGATACCTCCTTATTTCAATTGACCACAAATGGATGGGATTTGACAAAGGATTATTACCTGGAATTACCAGTGGACATCATCAGATTCCAGAATTGCATAGAGAACAATCTAGAGATCCCAGAAGCGTTATTGGTTAAATCAATGCCATCACCCGAGATCGCTCCGTTGAATTTGATTCTCTCAATCACATTGTTAAACACCACATCCTTATCTAATAGTGATTACCGAACTAAAATAATCGATTTCTTAGAGAAAGTCAGAAGAAACTTGAGATCTTTTGATAGATTGAGCTTGATATTTGTTGGTATTGATGGCGCAGGTTTTCCTTGTAAGAGGGGCTCTTTTATTGGGAGTGTTGAACCAGATTGGTCTGGATGGGATTCAATCTACAATGAAGTCAAGGTTCAACTGAACGTCAATTTTCAAGGAAATCCCGTATTATTTAGCTATTGGGACGAATTACAAATCTCTTTGGATAAATGCAAAGATTTGTTTCCGTTTTTAAAGTCCACCAGCAACAACATCAACAAGCTCATTTTCGTAAGTTCAAATAGCTACGAACATACGCTGACTGACAGTAGTAAGTTAGGATCTATTGAAGATCAAATAAAAACCTTGATGAACAATAACGAGAAACATTTGTCTATTGATTTTTTCAGAGTTGGCGAAACTTATACCCCAGAAATAGAGTTCGGTCAAAAGATTTGTTCTCAGCCTTGTTTAATACTAAACGATATTTTGAAAATCCCCTATGGGTCTCAGTGTTTCAGGTTTAATACATTCGACGAATTCTCCAACTCCTTTTTAAGTATCATGAAAGATACTTATCAGCAGATCTGTCTTCCAGACGTCTCCATTGATATTCTGAAGATGATTGGTACTAGAGAAATGGTCAAATTTTTCAAAATTGAAGTCAATGGCAAGATGCTCGAAATTGAAAACTTCTCCAATCTCAAGTTGGTTTTAAATAATATAACCATTAACAGCGAAAAGACCATTACATTTAAATTGAAATTAGATTTGACCAAGTTGAACTTCGATAATTTGAACTTCAATGAAAGAACAATTGAAATGCCTTTGTTATCATACATGTCTAGTTGGTTACATGAGAGTGATGATTATAAAGTTTTAAGCGCTAAGGTATGCCATGAGCGTCCTTCTAACAATTTCAATTCTTATCTTGATGGTGCTTTGACTCCACCACTTGCTGACGAGAATGAACAATTCTTCTCTGCTCATACTAAAGTGAGAAGCGATAAGTATATTAAAAAAGAGGTCGAGGTTGAAATTATCAAAGGATTAAAATCATTTAATGAAAGTCAATTCAGTGCTAATCAAGGAATGATCAATCACTTGCTAAACTTTATTGCAGACGCTAAGAAGTCTTTGCAATTACCAGACGATTACACTTTTGACTCATTCAAGTCTTGTCAAAACAGCTCTAAGTCAAGTTGTTTCGCAGGATTTGGAACGGATGTACCTGTCATAAACTATATGGATTTGTTAACAGAAGAGCTTGTCACGTTGAAAGATCAACTAAGCATAAACAATCCTAAATGCTCAGTCCTTTGTAAGGATTTGAACAATTGGTTGATATAATACCAACTACTGCTACCCACTTATTGCATTCAATTTTACTATATTCAATTCACGTCTGTATTCTGGAACAAGAAATACTATTCTATTTAATAAACGAAACCTTATTTTCAACTTTTCCATTGCATAATTTGTTCTCTCATCTTCATACTAATATTTAAACTTCTTTTCAACTTGGGCCTGGAAAAGTCATAACCAAATCAGGTAATCGCATTTATCTATATTTATGTTTGAACTAAAATCGGTAATTGTGCACCAATGATTGCATCATTTGCGTTCTTTTGTATTGTAGACCCTACCAGAAACGCTTAGGATGCTCATCAGAGGGTCCGCAATGGGTTCCGTGCATGCTATATATAAAATCCTTAATTTTCTAATTTTTTAGTTTTTAGATATATTTTTTAAAGACTATAAAAATGAGCTTGTCAGCACATAGACCTTTTGCATTAAGTCCTATCGCACTCTACTATGCTGGGGTAGCACTTGGAGACAGCGGAAGTCTTGATGATCTGGGATCAAACGACGGATCAAAAGATTCTGGAAATGATGATTCTGAAAATGCAAAAGAAGACACCAATAACGCAGCTACGAACACAGCTAAGAATACCAAAACCAATGCTGAAACTGTGACCAATACCAATACTAATGCAAAGACCAATACCGGAACTCAGACAACTCAGTGGTGGACTCCTACTACTGCTACAACCGAAACTGCTACTACAAAAGACAAGAAAAACACTGATACCGACACCAATACCGAGAAAGCCACTTATAATCAGTACGGATTTACAGGTAGTCAGTCTAGATGGAAGGCTGCTAGCGAAACATCTGAATCTGGGTCTCATTCAAGCATTCATACTGCTAAGAATAAGACGTCAGCTGCTACCAGAAATACTGTGGTATTCGGATATGAAAAAGACTACTCTGTCAAGAAGGCAATCTTTGTAGCAGGCATTCTAGGAGTAGGTGCATTTTTCACAGCCATTTAATTTTATAAGATAAGTACATAGTTACCTGGCATAGTTCGTTTGCATAAATATACACCTCAATAAAGTCTTGAGTAGATTTTATTCAAGGAACTATGTGTCCTGCATATTTGGTGATAAGATTGATTCTCACATCTCAGCTTTTTTTTAATTAGTTTCAAGCCGTTGAAACAGGTGACTCATGAGTAGAGAAGAGGAAATAGAAAAGTACTTTGCAAGGCTGTTTAAGGAACACCCTAAGCTTCTGAACCCAGGTGCCCTTTCCACGTTAAAAGAAGCGGTATGCCGTGTTTATGGTCGGGAATTGGTATTATTTTCAATCGATGTAGAAGCATGGGAAAGGGATAACAAAAGAATTACTGAGATAGGATTGAGTATTTACGATCCTGACGCTGTTTCAAATGGCCTGACTCCTACGATCCACTCTTATCACCTTATACCAGAAGAGAACAGTATGTTGAAGAACGGACGTTATGTTCCTGATAACTCTCTAAGATTCATCGGTGATGCTACGTATATTCTTCCCACCAACGAGATTGCATTTTTTATTAAAAAAGTGTTTTCACTGTATCAGGAGTTTCATCCCAAGCAAATAGGGACCGTGGGTCATGATTTACGCGGCGACATTAAATGGCTTAGAAGCATTGGAATCGAATTTCCCCCAAACACTCCAATTGTAGACACTAAAACGCTTATGCTGCTCTCTACCGACCACACTAGTTTGGGTAAGTCCCTCGCGTTGTTAGATATACCGCATGCAAATCTTCATAATGCTGGAAATGACGCCTACTATACGCTCTTGTTAGCGATGAAAATATCAGACCCTGTTTATAGGACAGCTAGAGGCATCGATGAAGCATTCCCATTGCATGCAGAGTACACTAAAAGTAAAAGAGGTAATCCTCCACAGGTCCAATTAAGCGATGGCGAGAGTTTATTCCACATGCATTTGAAAAGAATCGATAATTTGGTCTCTAATTAGTCTGAGTAGTTTTTGGAAATTATATACAGATTAGTATATCCTTTCAGCTTCAAAAAGTAACATGGATATTATTCAATATATACTGTTGATTTGGTCCATCATAGTTGCTTGATACTTCTCGAGGATTTTGGATAAACGGAGTAGAAATCCAGCAGACAAGCTCTTGATTCTGTCGTCTATTATACCTTCCCAGCTCCCCATCAACCAGGTTTGTATCAAAACAAGTTGTTCCCCAAAATTAACAATCAAGAGTTCCTCATCCGTTATATCACATATGAGCAAAAGCCCTGTAACCACACCTTCTATGACTTGTAGTTCCCCACTACTTGTCTTTTTTATGATATTAACTGCGATCATGAAGAATTCTCTAACCATATCAATAGTCCCAATAGATGAGAAAGAACAATGCAATAAAAGAGCTAACGTTTTAATATAATGACCTGTTAGAATAGCAGAGTAATGTCCAATGTCTATTCCTCCAGATTCATACCAAAGATGTGTTAAAGGGAAGTAAAAGTTCTTACTAATTATGCTTGGATAATCTTTCATTTTTGGCTTTATAAGCTCTTCACTTGGACGTTGTGTCATTTTTCTGGAGATTCTCAAGATCTTACCTCCTGCTAATTGATCCCTAGCATCTTCTGCTTGTTCCAGAATTAGAGAGCCCTGAACAGACAAATAAGCTTTCTTTAATGTATCTGGTTCGAAGTCTATCTGCTTCCTGTTACTTTCCATCTCCATGTACTTTTCATGTAATTCAGGAGGTAATTTCTTGGTGGAAAATGATTTCTCTTTATATGACTTTGTTACTATTTCGTCTTTGAATCCTCGAATGTCTCTCGCAGCCAACGAAAGCCCCGAAAGAATCATGAGCCTTTGTTGTAAAGAAAAATCTCCTGTTCCTAACATTTTGACAATGTCAATTGCACTTCGAGGATAGCTCACCAACACAGAAATTATACTGTTCAACTTCAAATCCTCAAAAGTTGGTTCTCCGTAGTGATTTTGCAAGCCTATTAGTGTTTCAAGTAGGTAGAATGCACTGGAGGAGAGTTCCACACCGAATTGTGCTTTTTGGCGCACCAAGGTTGGCCCAGATGTCAATGCTATTTTAATCATATCATATGCTTGAGGATGTTTCGTGTCAACTGATAAATAACGGATCAATTCCTTTATGTAAATAGGAGGTTTGAGCTTGGGTTTTTGTACGACAGAAGAATCGCTATCATCTTCATCGCTGTTGTTTAAAGACTCGTCATCTGAATCTTTGTATGTCCGTGTAAGATCTAGTTCTCGCAATGTAAGTGTCAGTCGGCTTATTGCATCATCGATCTCTTCTACGACTGGTTCATGAATTTTTGCCCATGCGCTTGATGCATCAAATTCAGTGGGATGTATTATATAATTAGAATCTTCTAAAAGATATTCGTATCCGTCAAAATCGGTCAACTGAAAGATTCTTTCACGATTGCCTAATTCACAAATTTTATCAGCTAAAATCACGGCAAATGATTTGACAGTGTTAGAATAGGACCCTAGTCTACTGGAAACTCCATCTAAGAAAAGAGTATCGCTCACAAGCAGACTACTAAAATCAGGGGGTTGAAAGTATAAAAGTTGAATGAGGATGTGCGTTCTATACTGTTGTAATACGATAGGCTCAGTTTTGATCAACAGCAAATCAGCCCAGGTCTTGAAAACTTGCTTGAAAAAGCTTTTTAGACTCTTCAGTTTGTATTTGACTAATAATGCAAGAAGAGAAGTCGCCTTTTTATCTTGTAATCGGAGAGTTTTTTCAACCAAATTCATATCGAATATCGAGTCTTCAAAGCAGTCATTTAAGAGATAGGCACAAGCATCAACCTTGTCTATCTCTCCTTCTAATAAATGGTTTGTTGATATGAAGGCAAGAAGACGACCACAAACGAGCTTTTTTTGGAACAGTTTCATCGTCGAATAATGTTCAAGAAATTTATCCCAATGGGCTTGGGAAAAAATCACATCAAAAATCAGACTTCCACTGGTATCTGTGAGCTGTAGCGTGGAAAAAAAATACTTGTTAAATGTAGAGCTGGGAATGGAGAAAGTCGTAATCTGTACCGATAAATAGCGAATATAACTGTCTATCGAAACAAACACAGAAGGCTCGCCAGTACGTTCAACTACGCTGTAAGCTTCGTTCAAAACAGAAAAACATTGACCTTTAAACACAAGCTTGTCTATCTCATTGATCTCTAACTGGCCATTCGGAGAAAGATTAGCCAAAAGGCTCTCATTGAATACCATATTTAATACTTTCAAATAACTACGGACAATTTCTCTTTGATCACTTTTCAAAGCCGTTTGAATTTTCAGGACCAAGCCACCCAAGCCGCTCACTGTGCTGACCAACAGGACGATTTGGTGCTGTAGCTGAAGATTTATTGCATTGAATAACTGAGGTATTGTATAGTCCAAAAGAGTCATGGTCAAATTGAGTGAAGAAACCCGAGTTTTATCGATTTGGGCGAAAAAATCTAAGGATCTTCTGACTTGATCTTCATTAGGAGCATTCTTGAGAACCAGAATATTTGAATCTATTGATTCCATAGCATGAATTTGGGATTGAGGGACTAAAATCTGCTGCAAAAACTCAATAAAGCTGAGACTGAAAAATTGCAAATTCGAACGCGCAGAGAAGTAGAATGCTAGCTTCTTCTAAAGCGGTTGTAAAACGCCACAAGAGATTCTTGTCCAACTTCGTCACTCCCAGCAGTCCAGGAGAATATAGGAGAATACTCACAGAATATTTTGACAACACCAAATTCTCTTTGAAGGGGGATTTAAATGTCTTGAAAAATGCTATGGAGATCGTCTATACTAGGCAGACACCATTGTTAGCATTTGATG
Source organism: Yamadazyma akitaensis (assembly GCA_030581475.1). Lineage (NCBI taxonomy): Eukaryota > Fungi > Ascomycota > Pichiomycetes > Serinales > Debaryomycetaceae > Yamadazyma > Yamadazyma akitaensis. Next base: position 61,883 of record JAKTTN010000008.1, read on the forward strand.
TGGAAGCATATGAGAGAAGCCATAACAAGGTGACAGAGATAGGTATTGCAGTTTATGATCCCTTCGCTCTGCAAAATTCTGTCCTTCCCATAATAAAGCTGGTACACCTAGTGATCAAAGAGAATCTCAGGCTTTATAATCAAAGATTCTGTCCTGATAACAAATCTCGGTTTATGGGAGGATCTTCTCATATAGTCACACTCAAAGAATCCAAGCAGGTAATCTCAGATCTTATTGAACAATACGTTGGTACAAGAAAAGGTGCATTTGTTGGTCACCATATAAAAGGTGATATCAAATGGATACTGAGTTTAGGAATATCAGTGCCTGATTATGTACCAATAGTAGATACGCTACAGTTATATCAGGCATCAAAATCCCGAGGAGGAACCCTTAGGGGTATTCTCAGGTCACTAGACATCCCTCATGGATATCTTCATAATGCTGGAAACGATGCTTACTATACGCTTCTTGCAGCTATGGCTCTCTGTGATCCCATTGTGAGAAAGGAAAAGAATTTAGACACATTCGAAGACAATGAGAAACTTTCAGCCGAAGCTTTAAGACTTCAAAAGTTTTCTGACGCTGCAAGTTACGTTAAGGGAGAGGACAATGTTGGGGATATAAAGAAACTTTTTACATAGATAAAAGATAGACTATAGAGATTAATGAACTAACGAAATTTTTCAACCGCGTAACATAACATGGCTAAAGCGTCAACCACCACGAAAGTGGCCAAGAAGGTCGCATCCAAAGTAAAGGCCCCAGTGGAGTTTAAGTACAATAGAGTTTCTGAATGTCCATACAAGTTTGGTGCTCATGTCTCGACTTCTGGAGGTGTCAGCAAAACCATCGCCAATGCTATGGACATTGGAGCTAACAGTTTCGCCATGTTTTTGAAATCACCTAGAAAATGGGTATCCCCACCCATCAGTGATGAAGAAGCCGAAAAATTCAAACTGTTGTGCAAAGAGCATGGCTACAATACCCTTACAGATATTCTTCCACACGGTTCATATTTCATCAATATGGCTAATCCAGATGAAGAAAAGGAAGAAAAAGCATATGGATCTTTCTTAGACGACTTACAAAGGTGTGAAAAATTAAATATTGGTCTCTATAATTTTCATCCAGGTTCAGGAGTTGGGCTGGACCACAAGGAAGCTCTTTCAAGATTGGCTAAAAATATTAATAAGGCTATTGAAGAAACAAAATTTGTGAAGATTGTGATTGAAAACATGGCAGGACACGGACATTTGATTGGATCAGATCTTCAAGACATTAGAGACGTGATTGATTTGATTGATAACAAGGATAGGGTCGGCGTATGCATCGACACATGTCACACGTTTGCTGCTGGTTATGATATATCAGATAAAGAGCTGTACGACGAATTCTGGAAGAAATTTGATTCAATTATTGGATACAAATTTTTGAGTGCCATCCATCTCAATGACTCTAAGGCGCCCCTTGGTGCTAACAGAGATCTCCATCAGAAATTAGGTTATGGGTTTTTGGGCTTGGAAGTATTTCGCTTAATCGCTAATGATCCAAAGTTAACGAACATTCCCATCATTTTAGAGACGCCTGTTGAAAAAGATGACTCTGTATATGGAGAAGAGATCAAACTTCTCGAATGGCTCCAAGATCGTACACTTGATGATAAAGCGTATATTACTAAAAGTGAAGAATTGTCTAAACTTGGTGCTAAAGAGAGAGATGAGCAGCTCAAAAAGTTTGAAAAGAAAACCTCTGAAACTGCAAAGAAGATTGCAAAGAGGGGCTCCGGTACTTTAGATGCGCTCGTTAAAAAACAGAAGAAATAGTATGTAATGATAATGGATTGTTTGTTGCCTTTACTTGACTCTAAATTTGCACCCTCTGCAGGTAGGTACACTACCACTTCAGTATTTCAAAAAAATTAAATTCGCACCTTGAAGAATTGAATAAAACCAATGTTTGGAAGTTCGAATTCTGGATTTGGAGGATTTGGTGGCAACCGTAACACGGGTGGCCTGCCATTTAACTCTTCTACTACCAATAACAATAACTCTGGATCCCCGTTTGGCGGTTCTACGTCAAATGCTGGCAATGTCTTTGGAGGTGCTAACAATGCTTCATCTGGGTTTGGATCATCTACCACTGGGTTTGGGGCCTCATCTGGGTTTGGTGCTAATAGTAGCACTACTGGAACTAGTGCTTTCGGTGCTCCTGCTGCAACCAATACTGGCAGTTCGATGTTCCTGGGTGCTAACACCAACAATGCTTCTCCCTTCGGGAGTACCAATGCGCCCACTGGTTTTGGTCTGGGTGGGTCTGCTTTTGGTGGTAACCCTTCTGGTGGTGGTTTTGGAACTACAAACAATGCCACTTCAGGAGTTTTTGGGTCGGCAAACAAGCTGTCTTTTGGTGGTGGTTTTGGAAGTCCTAGTACTAGTGCATCACCTTTTGGTGCAAACACTGGAACCTCTGCATTCGGGGCTACAGCCGATACCACAGTCAACAACGGTACTGCTATCAAGCCATTCACACCTTTCCAGGAAAAAGATACATCAGGTACTAACGTATTCCAAAATATTTGTTGTATGCCTGAATATAAGAATTTTTCCTTTGAAGAATTAAGATTGAAGGATTACGAACAAAACAGAAGATTTCCTGGCGGTAATTCCACCTCATCTGGATTCGGTTTTGGCGCAAGTGCTGGTAATCCAAGCACATCTGCATTTGGAGGTGCCAATAATTCTCCTTTCACTTCTAATAACAATGCCAGCACCGGGTTTGGGGGTGCAAGCACTTCCCCTTTCGGAGCAACTAACAACAATACTAACACTGGGTTTGGAGGTGCATCAGGATCTGCGTTCGGTGGTAATACCAGCTCAGCATTCGGGGGTAATACCGGCTCAGCATTTGGTGGAGCTAATAATAACACCTCAGCATTCGGGACTAACAACAACAACAACCTGGCTTTTGGCTCTACCAACTCCGCTTTTGGTGCTAACAAGCTGGCAGGGTTTGGCAGTGGTTTTGGCTCATCAAACACGACCGGTAATAGTCTTTTCGGATCTAACAACTCTGGTTCTACTTTCGGTGGTACCAATAATACCAACTCTTCTTTCGGTGGTAACAACAATTCTTCACCTTTCGGTGCCAGCAACAACTCCACATCATTTGGAATGAACGGTAACAACAATTCCGGTGGCGCTTTTGGTTCTCAGAACTCTGGTGGTGGCTTGTTTGGTGCTAACAATAACAACAATAATAATGCATTCGGCGCCAATAAACCGGCTGGTGGATTCGGGTTCAATAATAACAGTAGTGCATCTACTGGAAATGCATTCGGTGCCAATAAGACTGCTACCGGTGGATTATTTGGAGGTAACACCAACACTACTACTGGCTTTGGTACCAACAACAACAATCCTGGTGGTGGATTATTTAGTAACAACAACTCTTCCTCCAATACAAACAGCGGGGGATTGTTTGGAAATAAGCCGGCTACCGGAGGTGGTCTTTTTGGGGGCAGCAACACCACCAACAATACTAATGGTGGCCTTTTTGGAGGGAACAATACAAATAGCAGTGGTGGATTATTTGGGAACAATCAGAACCAAAACAAGCCTGCAACTGGTGGATTATTTGGTGGTTCAGGTACGGGAACTGGAAACAATGCTTTTGGTGCCCAAAATAACAACACGTCTGGTGGATTATTCGGTAACAAACCAGCCGGATCTACCAATACTTCTGGGGGTCTTTTTGGAGGTAATAACACAAACAATGCTAGTGGAGGTCTTTTCGGAGGAAACGCTACTAATAACACCACATCTGGTGGCCTTTTTGGAGGAAATACAAGCACTAGCAATACTAGTGGGGGTCTCTTTGGTGGAAACAATAATAATTCTGGTGGAGGATTGTTCGGAAACAAGCCTGCTGGAACATCCAATACTTCAGGAGGATTGTTCGGAGGCAACAGCAATAACAATACCAATAGCAATGGCGGACTTTTTGGTGGAAATAACAGTTCTGGTGGATTGTTTGGTGGTAACAACAATGCCAACAGCGGAGGACTTTTCGGACTGCAACAACAAGGTCAACAGCAGGGCCAACAAAATAACGGCGTCAACTTGAACTCTTCAAATCCTTACGGAGATAACCCTCTCTACAAAAATTTGAATGTACCAGCTCAATCAAACAACATTGATACCTTGCCTTTGGCCACATTAGTTCAATCATCAGTTGACACCAAAAAGCCAGTCACATTGAATCGAGTACACAGAATAGCTCCGTTATTTCACAGCAGCACGTCAATTGCAACTCGTGAGACTACCCCATCCATTGCCGCTACTCCAAGAAAAGCATCAACAAGCCTTTCCCTTGCATCATCTGCATCCGATAAAGCCACTGACGCTGCTATTCTTGCATCTGACATTTTTGCGCCAAAAGAGTCGGTAAAGAAATTGATTTTAGATAAATCTAAGTCTAAACGCACAATATCAGAACCGGCAAAGAAGACACAACATGCCGATTTCAAAGTCACGGAGCCAGAGAAGAGATTTGAGACCTCTACACCGACTGAAGAGACTAAGCTTTCTCTCGAAGTTGGACCACTCGAAGTCGATGATGAGGGTTACTGGATGTCACCACCTTTATCTAAGCTCAAGCAAATGTCTTTATCGGAGTTACATTCTGTTAAGGACTTGAAAATTGGTCGTAAACACTATGGTCAAGTCGCATTCAAGCAGCCAGTTGATTTGTCGAGTTTGTTAAACTTGGATGATATCCCTGGGAATATAGTAACATTCAAGTCCAAACTTTGCGTCATTTACCCAGATGAAAAACCAAAAGCAGGTGAAGGATTAAACCTCCCTTGCACTATCACCTTACAAGGGTGTTATCCCGTTAACAAGAAAGACAAACTACCTATATTAGATCCTAACAGTGAACTTGTAAAGCGTCATATCAAAAAATTAAAAGAGATTTCTGGTGTTAATTTCAAGGGCTACGACTCAGAGACTGGTGACTGGACATTTGAAGTCGAGTCTTTTTAATCTGTATAGTACTGTCAATATATGTTTCTTAGAGATAGAATTAGTTTACAGTAGAACGCGTTAACTTTAGGTCGCGACTCTCATCGCGCTGCGACTTAACTTATGAGAACTAACTAATCAGAACTCAATTATCATGGGTGTTAAAGGTACGTAGAATAAATGATTCATTTGAATAATACTAACGTTCAGGTCTCAACTCTCTCATAAAAGAGCACTCTCCCGCGTCCATCAAAGAGTTTCAATTGAAAAACTTATTCGGTCGGAAAATTGCTATTGATGCCTCGATGTGCTTATATCAATATTTGATCTCTGTTAGACAAGGGGACGGTCAAAATTTAACTAATGACAAGGGAGAAATCACCTCCCATTTACTGGGTATGTTTTATCGAACCATTCGTATGGTTGAAAATGGAATCAAACCGGTATACGTCTTCGACGGTAAACCGCCTATTTTGAAAGGTGGTGAATTGGAAAAGAGATATTTAAAAAAGGAAGAAGCCATTAAAAACATGGAGGATGCCAAGGAAACAGGTAACGCCGAAGACATATTGAAGTTTGAAAAAAGAATGGTCAAAGTTTCACGTGAACATAATGATGAAGCTAAGAAGTTATTAGAACTCATGGGAATTCCATATATCAATGCACCATGTGAAGCTGAAGCACAGTGTGCAGAACTTGCCAGAGGCGGAAAAGTATTCGCTGCTGCATCTGAAGATATGGATACGTTGTGTTACAGTCCTCCTTTTTTACTAAGACACTTGACATTTGCTGAGGCAAGAAAAGTTCCAATTGACCAAATTGATTGTAACCAGGCCATCGAAGGATTTGATATGGACAAGAAGACTTTTATTGATCTTTGCATATTGTTGGGATGCGATTATTGTGAGACTATTAAAGGTGTTGGACCGGTTACTGCATTCAAATTAATAAAAGAACATGGGTCTATAGACAATATCGTCAACTACATTAAAGAAAACCCAGACAAAACTAAATACAAATTGCCCGAAGTATGGCCTTACGATGAAGCCAGAGAGCTTTTTTTAAATCCTGACGTGATCCCAGCCGCTGAAACTAGCTTCAAATGGAAGGAGCCAGATTTAGAAGGATTGATTGAATTTATGGTTAATGATAAAGGATTCAGTGAAGATAGAATCAAGAGCGGTCACGAGAAGTTGAAAAAGGGATTAAAAAGTGGTGTACAGGGAAGACTAGACGGGTTTTTCAAGATTGTCCCTAAGAAGGATGATAAAAAAGATGATAAGAAAAGAAAAGGCAAAGATGCTAAAGAAAGTAAAAAGAAATCAAAGAAGTAGACATAAATACTGTATAATACGTAATCACTGGTTATGAAGAATAAAGTTAAATTAGTTACCTATTTTGATCTGTTTACTCTCTACATTATATATTACTAATCCCTACCCCTTGGCTTTTTCTTGTCAGCTTCCGCAGCCTTTTCAGCTTCAATTTCATCTACGTATTTTTTGATTTCATCTACACTCAACTGTTGAATTCTATCGCCAGATTTTAATACCGACACCTCAATATTCTTAGCACCTGTTTGAACGACTTCCAATAAAGATTTAATGGTCAATTTAAGGGTCTCTTCGTCACTCAAATTGTCTTCAAAGTTCTTTTCCAAGAACTCTTTCACAGTTTTGGCTGACCTACCAATTGCGTGAGCTTTCCAAGCATTGTACACACCAGAAGGTTCTGTTTGGTATAATCTTGGAGTATTGTCATTAGCATCAAATCCTGCAATAATAGTAGCGATACCAAATGGCCTCACACCACCAGATTGGGTGTATTTTTGTTGAACACCTGCAATGTATTTAGTCAAGTATTCTATAGTAACGGCATCTTCCAAAGTCAATCTATGAGATTGTGCTTCAACTCTTGCCTTGTCCACGAGAATTCTAGCGTCAGCATTCAAACCAGCGAACGCTAACAATGCGTGGTTGTCGATTTTACAGATCTTTGATGGAGTAATACGAGGGTCTTGTAGTTTTAGAGTAGTTCTTTTTTCACAACCCAAGACTACACATTCTTTCCCCTTAACACCTACGGCACAGGTACCTCTTTTAACAGCTTCAGAGGCATATTCGACTTGGAAAACGTGTCCATCAGGCCTAAAAATTAATAGTTAGTACTATGAAAATTGTCTTTTTTGCCCTTGAGATCTTGATCTTGGTGGCGAGACAATAATGTTGATGACTGTGATACTAGAATTGTTGAAGACCATTGGCAATTGCCATCTTAAAACACCATGTCCTTGGATTGTGTACATACGAGAAGATGGATAAGGCACTATCGTAACCACTCATGTTGTTTTGTAATTCAGAAGTAGTTAAGAAGTTGAGATTGGAAATTGAGATTCGAAAATTCCAAAAACTGATGAAAGTTTCGCGAGGCTACGATGGGTAAAAAGGATGCAAAAAATTCTAAAGGCGGAAGAAATCCTATGTCAGTCCAGAAACGGGATGAATATGGCCGAATTTCGTATCTATACCAGGCTGCACAGCTCTTACTGAATAATCCCAAGTATCAGATGCTTTCCAGAGGGTATAGTAAGAATGCTATGGTTATAGCTAAGAAAGCGGTGCTTAAGCTCACACCAAATTTGAAGAGAACTGTGTGCAAAGGGTGTGATACCTTATTGATACCAGGACAAACACTTTCTGTAAGGGTGGAAAACCTATCTAAGGATAAAAATGAGAAGAATGATATCTTGATTTATAAGTGCATAGTATGCGAGCATGTTAAACGGTTCCCAGTCGGAAAAGACAGAAAGTACGTCGTGTTCAGTGAGAGACCAGGAGTGAAGGTTCCAACTGAAGGTACATAAAATGTCTAACGCGATGGGTTTGATGTAAATAGTATAAGGTTTATAGAATAATGTCTTGATGATATTACAAAATGAGATTTCTTTAAATCGTAGAAATAGAAGGTACAAAAGATTTCATAAACAGTTAATTTTGATTAATGTTAAGATTACTTCTTCCGTACATACCAGTTGAACCTACAAAGTTTTTCATAAATATTGGGACTGAATTTGCCTCTGCTCGACTCTCCTTTGTGGAACAATCCGTGCTCCTTGCCAGTTATATTTGAATCCGATCTCATGAGCCAAAATCTCACCAAAACCTAACATCATTCCGTTGATAAAAGGTAATACCAAATTGATAGCTCCTTTTTTTAACACATCCCACAAACTGAAATAGTAAACAGTGCTTTCCTCTCTACTGTCTTCGATTAATCGTTCAGTATTTAAAATATCTTCCGCAGTCACTAGTTCATCCGAAGACATTTGATTGTGTAATACAACAAGATCATTTTCCTGTTCTAATTCTGAAAGACGACCTTCAAAATCTTCGGGCAGAACGGTACCAGATTTCAACTCTTTAAGAGATTGCTCCCCTAATCCGTTAATATCGTAGCCAGTGGTTCGAGCTGCCAACGACATGGTGATGAAATATGTTAAAGTTCAGATTGTGCGCATCGGTTGAACCAAGCATATTTTGCAGCAATTTGGGTCAACCTCCAGCACGATAGAACTAACAATAATTCTTAATGATTATGAGTTGGGTGGATGGATATTCTCTTGTTTCAAATAGTAAATGTAAAATTTCCTGGTTTTTAACTTGCTACACCAACTGGTCAACAAAATATTGATGCAAATCTCCGTAGTTTCACTCATCAGAAAGGGTGCATAATCACCTGTTTAGCACCTTAAAATCATGACCTTTTTTAAGGCAGTCTTACCTATTCGTTTATACTTTTATTTATTGATACACTCTATACATTACTCTTTTAACCCAACAGACAATCCTTGGGACAATCTTTGCTGAGTCAAAGCAGCGATAACAGCAGCACCTACACCACTACCATCTTCAGCAGCAATAATAGTTATAGGGTCTTCCTCTTCTTCCCATTCAAAAATGTCTCTTAAAGCCCTGGCAGCTCTTTCTTTGAATTGCGGGTATTTGTTGTAAACAGAACCATCAGCGGCACAGTGGCCCGTCTTGTAGTTTCTCTTTTTACAGATAGCAGCAATACCACAAATGGATAATCTAGCGCTTCTTTCACCGATTAATTCGGCTAAACGACGAATCACTTTCCTTTCTGGTAAAGTCACTTGGATACCCAAAACACCTTGGAACAATTCTTGTACATCTGACAAATTTTCGAAGGGGTCTTCTTCAATTTTAGCAGGGAAGGAGGTATCCATGATGAAAGGTTCTTTCAATTTGGATAAGTTTTGATCTTTGAAAAAGAGGCCTTTTCCTTCCGCTAAATCTAATAAGACTAATCTCAATACTTCACCCAAGTAATAACCAGAAATCATTTTTTCGAAAGATTGCTGACCAGGTCTTGGAGATTCTTCATCAATTTGGATGTCATACTTAGTTCTTGGTAAAACCTTGTGTTCATTATCAAAGGCACCATATTCACAGTTTATAGCCATTAAAGAGGAACCTGGGATATCACCAGGCATCTTACCTTCCAACTTCGGGATATCTTTGACAATCTCATAGTATGCACCATTACAGCCAGTACCGAAGATCAAACCCATCTGAGTCTCAGGATCAGTGTATGCAGAAGCGACCAAGGTACCCGTCGTATCGTTAATTAAGGCTACAACATCAATTGGGACGCCCACCTTTTCTATGGCGGATTGTAACATTGGAACCACATCGTGTCCTTCAACGTTATCAATATCGAAACCTTTAGTCCACCTTTGCAAAATACCACAATTGATCTTTGTTTGAGTAGCTGGGTACGAGAAAGTGAAACCTAAAGGTAAGGCACCGTCACATCCATCAGGGTATTCTTCATCAACAAATTTCTTCAAGCATTTGGCAATGAATTCAAACAATTCATCAGCAGTGCCCGTTCTAATACCAGATGGCAAAGAAAATTTGGATTGGGTGGTGTCGAAACTAGAGTCACCACCTAACTTAACCAAGACAACTCTCAAATTTGTTCCACCTAAGTCGATAGCTAAGTAGTCACCAGTTTCCTTACCTGTTGGAGCGTCCATGACCCAACCAGGGATCATAGGAATATTGCCACCAGCCTTTGATAAACCTCTCTCTAATTCACTAACAAAATGAGTAGTGATTTCCTTCAACTTTTCAGCAGAAACTGTTAACAACTTTTCAACATCATGTAATTCTTCCATCCACAGTTCCGGGACATCAGTGAATGTACCTTTTCTGTGTTGGGGTTTCTTTGGACCTAAGTGAACCATCGCTAATTTTATTGAAAACAAGTGGGTTTTTCTCCTCTATGGAAAGTTGGGTGCTATATGTATTTTTTTTTTACCCCGTCGTGGCGGGACGAACAACTCCGAGAGATTTGCGGGTCACAAACCTGAGAACGAATTTGAAATTTTTTGGGTGTTTAGTTACTGAGAACTGAAATTGATGTGCAGGAATACTTTAACGTTCAAACTTAAGCATGGTGGTATTGAAGCTTTTTGTTCCAGATATTCTGAGGGGTATAAGTTTTATCCCGAGTTTACTGATGTTTGGGGCACATTAGGTTTCCCCGAAGCGCGAGGCTCAATTGCGTGAGATTTTCCGGAGAAAAGCTGTTGATTTTCCTCTGATTGGCAGTCGGGTAAAAGTTTCTCCGTTAAGAAACAAAAATTAATCGGGTGACTTTGCATACAGTCTTACAAATTTTACTTAATGTCACAAGTTGGATACTGGTGAGCACAGATACTGGTGAGCATACTCTTGTAGTCTTTATGAGATAAATTTTTGTGCAGAATCTGAAATGTTTATTTGTGCCTCTATACAATTTCAACGTTCCCAAAATTTTATGCCAAGTTTTCTTTTTATTTTACCCCAGTATCTGCCTTGTCATACCTGAACTGATTTCTGATAGCCTCTTAAAGTGACACTACTCGGTGAATTAGTGCAGCTGGTACCCTTTTAATTCCTCTAAGAATCGAACCATCGTAATACCTATTGGCTGACTCAATACTATACTTAAGTCAGATATTACACACTGCTAGTCTACTCGTACCCATTAAATGTATATTCTTATGTTCCTACCACAAGTCCCGGGTGGTATCATCGAAGTTCTCCATTGATTTACTAATTTCATCCAAATTCCTTTTTACATCGTTAACATACACGTTCATATCATCAAAATTCTGTTTCTTGTATATCACATTAGAATGCTCATCTTTCTTGGACCCGAAGAATTCTCTAAACTTATCCTGTCTATTTTTCCTAGTTCCTTCTTCACTGTCACTCTCGTTAGCACCAGTGGTGGTATGATCTGTCGCATTATCTCCACGCTTGACACGCTGTTTCAGTCGCTCGAATGTTCCTACGTTCTTAAATTGCTGATTCGCCATAACTTCAATCAATTTTTCTTGCAGTTGTTTCAATTTATTGAGTTCCTCATTAAATTTGTCATTAAAAAATGATCCCTTCTCTCGGACTTGATCAGACATGTTTTTGACGTCATCAAGTACATCAATCTGCGTCCAGAGTTTGTCCAGGTACGTCACACTTGGTCGACTACTTGGAAGCTTGTCCAATGTGCGGAGGCTCTGATTATCCATATCTGTATAATTATGGGTGTTTGTAGACGCATGGGATAACCGGACTGAGGAGTTCGTTCGATGGAATACCGGGAGCTGATTTGAGCTCATTGACTGGTTATTAGAGTGACGATATTTTGACTGCATTAAAAGTCTTTGATTTCCAAGAAGGTTAAGGTTTAATTGATATCAAAGTATTTTGATACTTAATTTTTTCCAGGGTTTATCTAGTGCGAATGAACTCCATAGGTATCCAAAAATCAGGATCCTTCAACAATCCACGCCCCCTCCGATGGAAAAAGCTTCTCTATCTCAAACAACCTTTCCCGGATAATTACACTGATATCTCGTTTTTGGCCCAATTGAAGCGTAATGAAAAAGTGAAGGTCATACCCTATTCTCAACTCGTTAAAGACTTTTCATTGATCGTTTTCCATGTTAATAATCTTGTTCTAGTGATGTTACTTTTCGCTAGCATATACCACTTCCATTGGGACCCATTGTACCCCACTGTTAGCTGTTCGGTAGCGTCTTTATTAGGTCTTTTGTTTTGGGAATTCAAACTTAGCAGAGACTCAAATTCAATTTCCGTTAAACGATTTGTGCTCGTGGTATTCATGTTAGCAATTTTGTCTCCAGTACTCAAATCCTTGACCCGTTCTACTGCTTCAGACTCAGTATGGTCTCTTTCATTTCTTTTAACGTTCGCCAACTTGATATTTCACGATTATGCCATCGACCCCCAGATTCAACAGTATAAACCAATAGTATCGACTAATCTTTCGCTATCAAGTGCGTTGGTTCTAGCTTCAAGATTGTCTTCGAGTTATGATGTCTTTTGTTTCGTGTTCATGGCCATTCAAATCAATATACTTTTACCGTTATTTGATTTTTCGCTTAGGAAGTCAGGTCAACGGGGAACACACCTCACAGTATCTGCCCTGTTGCTTTTCCTAGCGTACTACTTATTTTTCCAGTTCTGTGATGTGAAGCTTATTCTTTTTTGGATGCTTTCACAAGTGTTTGTGGCGTTTATACTCCCAGGCTATTTTGTGTTTTTACAACGGTATAAAAACGAAATACTGGGTCCTTGGGATATTGCTAAGCCAATAATACGATCCAAGTAAGCACAGTCAAGTATTTTCACTCATAAAAAGGTACACCTACTTTCAGTAATAGGTAGCTATAGCGACAAAATCTTTTAAAATTATATCGACATGGAAACGTATAAACTTGAGTATAAGAAAGCAGAATTAAATCTATATATCTTAAGTCTAAATTATAATAAATTTAGCCAGTGAAGTTCTGTTATGAATGGCCACTCTAATAGATCTACCGGTGTTTGGAATAATACAATATACGTGCTCCTACCATTATCACCAACTCGCACTTTTATTTCTGAAAAATATCTCCACCACTATCGAGATGTCAGATAATCCATCAAACCCGCCACCGCAAGACAATGTATCCGCGTCTGGCAGCGGTGCTGCTGCAAGCCTTGGACCCCAGCAGCCTGTAACGCGTTCCCAAACGGCTGCTCAACAACAAGCTGCTCGCTCAAACCAACAGCCCCAATACTCTCAGGCAGACCTCAATCGTATCGTATTAGAATACCTTAATAAGAAAGGGTACCACAAAACAGAATCCATGCTTAGACTCGAGAGTTCAAACTCCCCTACTCCTAGTGTTCCACTTCCATCCCCTGGTACCACATCATTGGCTTATTCGGATGAGTTAGGTAAAAAAGATAAAGATCGGGCTAATCGTGAGATGAAGGATTTACGTGATAAACAAGCCAGGATCGAAAGAGAATTACGTGAATCAAAAGATCGTGAATTCAGATTATCCAAAGAGAAAGAATTGAGAGAATTGAAAGAATATGAAGAGAAGAAGAAAAGAGAGAACGATCCAGAAATCTATAACATTTGCTACAACACATTGAGAAAATGGGTAGAAACTTCCTTGGACTTATATAAACCCGAACTATCCAAATTATTGTATCCCATTTTTATCAACTGTTATTTGGAGTTGATCTACAAGAAGTACAGTGATTATGCCAAGGAGTTCTTTGATAAATTCAAGGGGGATCATGAAATGTTACACGGGGATGAAATCAAGCAATTGGGAGGTTTATCATTGCAAGAACATTTGAACGAGAACGAGTTGGCCCAGAAATTCAGACAACACAAGTATAGAATTGTTATTTCCAAAACATCTATCAACTTGTTGTTGTACTTCTTGCACGAAAACGAGGCCGTCGGGGGTGCTATCCTTATTAGAATTATTAATCAATACTTAAATCCAATAATTAAAATCACTCAACCAGATAAGTTGGAGTTAGAAGGTGAAGCTAATCCTGAAGAAGGAATTGTGTTAAGTGACGAAGTAAACGAGGTAGACAAGTTTAATGAACAGCCTGTCACCTTGGGTAAGTATCCATTGGATCTGGACACTCATCAAGAGATAGAAGCGGAGCTCAAATTGAAGGATACCAAGTTGGATCCAGTTAATGGGAAGACTTTAACGGAAGAATTCCAAGCCATGAACGAGCCAGATGATGATTCGCCAAGTAAAGACAGTTTACCTTTGCCTATGAAAGATGCTTCTTATGTCAAGAAATTGATTATGGAAGTCGAGGATTCAAGAAGTAAAATTAAACTCAATGACATCCAACCTGCTTGTCCTTCTGTTTGCATGTACACATTCCACAACTCAAACAATGAGCTAACGTCTTTAGAATTCAATAACGACTCTACTATTGTTGCAGGTGGATTCCAAGACAGCTATATCAAATTATGGAGCATTGATGGAGAACCTTTAAAATCAGTGTTCAAAAAAGATAAATACAATTCTGAAAACTCCCGTAAGCTCATAGGACATAGTGGACCTGTTTATTCCACATCATTTTCTCCAGACAATAGATTTTTGATAAGTGGAAGTGAAGATAAAACTGTAAGATTATGGTCACTAGATACCTTCTCTGGTTTAGTGTCGTACAAGGGACATAATCAACCAGTATGGGACGTTAAATTTTCTCCATTGGGGCATTACTTTGCCACAGCTTCCCATGACCAAACTGCTCGTTTATGGGCAACTGATCATATATATCCATTGAGAATATTTGCTGGGCACATAAATGATGTTGACTGCGTTGAGTTCCACCCGAACTCCAATTATGTGTTTACCGGCTCATCTGACAAAACATGCCGTATGTGGGATGTTCAAACAGGCAGTTCTGTAAGAGTTTTCATGGGCCATACTGGGCCGATTAATGCCATGGCTGTATCTCCAGATGGAAGATGGTTGGCATCAGCTGGTGAAGATAGCGTGATTAATATCTGGGATATTGGATCTGGTCGTAAACTCAAAACAATGAGAGGACACGGACGTTCATCTATTTACTCGCTTGATTTTTCAAAGGATAATGGAGTGCTTGTAAGTGGAGGAGCCGATTCTACAGTTAGAGTATGGGATATTAAAAAGAATACAAATGACGCAGGACCAGAGCCAGAAGCTTTCAGTTTTGATGGAGAAGAAGCTACAGGGAGTGGAACAAACGCCCAAAATTCTCAGAATAAAAATAATCAAAAAGCTAAAACCAGCAAAAAGGAAATTGTGGCTACTAGTGATCATATGACGGCGTATTTCACGAAGAAAACACCAGTATATAAAGTTCATTTTACTAGAAGAAATTTGTGTCTTGCAGCTGGACCATTTTTGGGTTAATATGTAACAATAAATAGAGATGGTAGAAGTACAAGTCTAATAAATCTCTGAATGTCGTAAATATCTAATTTTAAATCATCCACGATTTTCCTTCAGCTGAACATGCATATTGACGTTCTATAAATATGCAAACATACAGCGCTTTTGAGACAGTACTCTATTTAAAGTGCGGTCCTCGTCCCTGTGCAACTGCAGCCCTTCTTTAGTAAGAGAGGGGCAGCTGTCATGCAACCCCGAAGTACTCTTATTTAACTCGAGAATAGTTTTCCTGGTTTTCGCCAGCCACGACTATAGTCTTGATACGAGCTATTCAAAGTTATTCACAAGCTACAAACTACCCCACATGACCCAGGGTTGTGTACCTTAGCTCTCCACCCTCAATTGCACTCTTATTATTAACTGAGGCACGGAACTAATGGACAGAACTGTACAATAAGGTTTGTCCTCATAAAAATTTGCTCCCACAGCCTCGCCCCCTTGTTTCCCCCCTCCGCATTATTCTCATCCCGTCAAATATGTCAGTATGAGCATTGAAATTTGGGGTAAGTAGTCGCACGACTAAAGGTATATGTTACTATTATTCCCTATTGGGTAATTTTTTATTGAGTATAAATAGCGTAAATCACCCAAAGTTTTAACCTACTTTTTTCGTGCCGGACCTCCCAACTATAAAGTTTTGATATGAAATACTCTACCCTTACCTTGACCCTTTTATCTGCTGTGTCTGTTTCTGCTGCTGATGCCGATGTCGAATTTTTCACCAACTTAGTCAATGATGTTAAAAGTCATTCTGGTGAATACGTCAGCTATTTCAAGACTGCTAAGAGCTTACCGGATGCTCTCACATCGTTGGTCTTCGAGATAAGAACCTATAAAGATGATTCCTATACCACTTTGTTGGAAGACAATGGTGTTGATATCAAGTCATTGCAAAGCATTGCTTCTGGCTTAAGCTGGCATTCCAGAATCTCCGGAATTGATGCTGATCTCACCGATGGTGGATCTAAGTCAGACTCTGGCTCTGACTCCAGCTCTAGTGCTGGATCTTCTAAGTCTGAATCTTCATCCTCCGGTGATGCCGCTATTGGTTTAGTAGCTCCAGCAGGTGCCATTTTGGGTGCTGTTGCTGTTGCCTTGTTGTAATGATATGTAACGTTATACCTTATTAAAAATTTAAAATTGAAATGCAATACGTGTCAAGAGTAGTTTGATCTGTATATTACATACTTTTTTAAAAAAAAAATCATGCACTACAGTGGATTTAATATCAAATTGACTATGAGAACCACTTTCAACTCTTATTCTCTTATAATATGCTCCTCTGCTGTAATGAACAAAAGCAAACATTCGAGATTCCAAAGGAAGTTATCGAAACAGTCAATGGGAATGTTATTGAGTAACTGACTACGATTATTGTCAAAAGTTTTATAAAGGGTGTTCACGTGATGCAACACAAGAAGAAGATTCTTATTCAATAATTGTATTCCTTGCTCAAACGGCTCATTCATTAGGGCTTCATTCTGCTTTTTGGTCAAACTAGTACTGTAGTATAACGGGAAGATATTTCCCTTGAAATCCGTGATTGATAACCTACTTCCCTTATATTTCATAGAATAAAATACCGGTACATTTGTGATTATGATAAGGACCGAAAGAACTTGAACAATGTACGCTATTCCAGTGTTTACTTGAGCTATTTGGGTCGTATGATCGGCCGGCAAGTCATACTCACTGCGTAGCTCTACTCGTTCCAGGTATAGGATTTGAAGCATGCTTTTGATGCTGGATGGAAATTCAAGGCCAACGATGTTTAAATTATACAAGTTATCTCTTCTATCGATGGGAAGGATCTGATTGATTACAGACAGAAACAGATGAAAGTACTGTTTTATAGAAAGGTAAATGGTCTCGGAGCTTTCTTTATATTCCGGGAGTTGGTTGTTAATGAATTCAATCTCTCCATTTGTGTTGTTCTGGAGCTCCTCTTTATCATCTTTTGATTGACGTATTTGATTGATCTTCATTTTGAGATTCATTATTTCAGAGAGTGTACTGTCATTTGCAGAAGTTTGCTTATTTATGGCTCTGTTAAGTTCAAGGACACGTTTCTCTAAACGGAGAGTTTCACTTGCCAATTTTTCACTATTAACAGAATCTTTGTTGGAGATAATCTCATCAATATTCGCTGATATGATAGCTTTAGAAGAACCAAGCTCTTTTATAGATTTATCAAGGTTATTGATGTTTCGTATCACGTCAAAAGTATATGATTGAACAGGATGTAAGGGATGCTTCACGTGCCGTTCAATGTGCTCTGGAGGCAGTCGTATGATGCATTGTCTAGGGGTATAAAGACGATTTTCTAAGTTCAAAAGAACCGTATTTTCCTCAAAAATATCATCGAATTCAGTTTCTACATGAACCAACTCCCGTAGATCAACATTCCATCTTAATGCAAGAACCCACTTGGGCGATCTCTCAGACTTGAGCCAAACCTTGATAGCTATATCCAGTCTGTGAGAATCTGGTATAGAAATTTGATTGAAATGGGGATTCATGTTGCACTGTACGACTTCACTCACATAAAGAAGCTTCCCAGTACCTTGGTGATGAAGACTAAAGCAGCTATCAAGCATATGCTTCTGGTGAAATTCTAACAAAGATATCTCGTTTGTAGCATCGTAATCCAATTGGAGTAGAGTGTTGCGCCGTTTATATTCACCATTGGCAGTGGAGTTTACCAGAGGTGCATGTTGGGAAAGACTTATTGATTGGAGGTCTGAGTTGGATTCGAGAACAAGATTCTTCAATATCACCGCTCGAATATTACGAATCTTCCCATCGTTGTATAGTTCCATACTCGCGGATTTAATCTTTAGATTTACCAGTGAATTTTTCAGATTGGTTTTTGGTAGAATATGGTAAATTATATGGTATGTCTTGCACATTTTTGTGAGCTCCATGGTCCTACCAGTGTCATTTGTACACAGCTGTCTATCGACGCTACAGTAGCTGAGCGTCTTCCTCTAAAGCGGGCCACAAAGCTCCAAACTTGTTCTGCTTGCAAGTTGGTTCTTCCTAAGGATGCAATGAATCTTTCGACACACACAGCCATTCACAGTGGTAGAATTGGCCATTTTGTTTCAACGCAATATCCCTCATTCCAGGACCGATATACGGCTCTTACAAAGAGTATTATGAAGCTGCTTTCAGTTGAGACAACCTCTGATCTCAGTAAACCGCTCTTTGTGGGTGATAACACCAACGGATACAGTCTTACAAAGATCTTTAAAATAAAAGACAACCATGCTAGAGGTGGGGAACGAAAGTACGCTCTTACAGTACTGGCAGATGAAGAAATTAAAGTGTTGAAAAATTGGGACACAATTAGCACTTATTTGACGGAAATCATTGCAACCATCCAAAAAAAAGTTGTCTATACTACTGAACTCCGAGCTAGAGAAGGTAATCAGGGGTTGAACAACGAGACTTTTCTTAGACGGCTGATGGTAAAACCACGAAGCTTGGTGGAATTGACGGGAGATGAGAAATTATTTGTACGCTTACATCTTGGAGCTATACAATTGATAAAAGATATTACTTAGTATTGAGAATCTATGTGTATGGTTCATTGTGTGATATTCAAAGCCAGTATGGGCCTAACCCTGGCTCATATTCTATCGAGTCTGGATTTTGCAATCTTACGTGCAACACTCACGTGAAGCTCGCGCAGTGTTTTCTTCCTGGTCTCATGATCTATCTTATCAAAAGACCCATACGCCATATCTTCAAACGAGGCTGGATATATCTCTTCCTATGGGCGCTATATGCGTATCTCTTCACATCGCCTATTGATGACCATTCTCTTCAATTCAAACACATCGCTGAATACCACACTCAGATAGTTCCGGATCTAATCCTCAACAAATTATTTGATCCTCGTGCCGTTCCATCAGCATGGATCTCCCAAATAAATAAGTTTATAGAAGCTGGTTTGTTTGATCAATTGGTACTTCCCTTTGACTGGACGGATCTTTTGGGACTTCAAACCTATGGTGGCGACTGTAAGCATATTTTTAGCCATTTAGGCATCAATGTCCCACTTGAAAACATGACTTATCACTGCATGGATTACTATGGCTGGGGGCAGATAATAGGACCTTTACAGGTACCGGTTCGGGAACTGAGTCTGAGTGAGTATGCTCAGAAATATCTTGAATCAGCCACTATTCCTCGAAGAGTCATATTCATATTGGGTGATTCCAAAAGCATGATTATTCCCACCACTGAATCAAATGTGAACTTATCATCTATCAATCATAAAGAAGAAGTTTCTAGGCTAATTCGAAATACTGAGAGGTTGAAGATTCTTCCTGATGGGTTTCCAGTAGTAGATAAACCTAGAATCATTACCGATCAGATATACCAGATTCTTGAGCCTGAGGAATTTTTCTTGAACATTGATACGGTTCTTCCAAAGGAATATCATCGCAGTCCATTGGCCAATGACTTTGATCGTCTATTAATGGAGTCAAAAGACTACCAAGCGTCAGAGGGTAGAGAGGGAGCTAAGTATTTTAACGAACCTAAGATTAAAGGAGCTGGTCACTTTGATTGGCGATTTTTCAGAAAAACCAAGTACTCAGACTATGAGAGAATTGCTTCTCTCCACAAAATTACTAGAGCATGGTTGAGTTTTGCTAATTCTGCTGGTATAAAGACTTGGTTGAGTCATGGAACGCTACTTGGGTGGTACTGGAATGGCATGAATTTACCTTGGGATAATGATTTGGATGTGCAACTTACTACTGAATCATTATTGAAACTTGCACGAAATTATAACCAACTGTTGGTTGTAAATTTGGAAGATGATAGTATGGGCATTTACTTACTTGACGTGAGCACACATATCTTTGAGAGGACCAAGCAGAAAAATAACGTAATTGATGCAAGATTTATCGACGTCCACACAGGTTTTTATGTGGATATCACGGCCCTTAGTTTCACCGAATCATGTAAAGAGATCTCAATCCAAAAAAAGGATCTGTTGGAATTCAATCAAATGCTTGATTTGGAATACATAGAAAAAGAGAAGAGTCAAACACTTGATATTAGAGAGCTCAACAAAAATTTGTTCAATAAAAGAGGGAAACTATTCAAAGATCAAGAGATTTATAATTGCAAAAATAATCACTTCTATTCTCTTGAAGATCTAAGCCCTTTAAAACCTTCTCTTTTTGAAGGAAGAATAGCATATGTACCCAACCAGTACAGACAAATTCTCAAAAGAGAGTACCCTAAAGGTCTCTACAATAAAGTCTATCATAAGCACTCCTTCAATCCCATACTAAGAGTGTGGATTCCAGTCAAAATATGCAATTTCGAAAAGTCTCGGGAGTGTAACGATAGAAATGTTCAGGCGTACCATAATCTCACTCAGCATTTTACTTACATCCATAAACAGAATATGCACTACGGAGGGAACGAAATGCGTCCGTTGGAGTCATGGTATGTTGACCCCTGGTTAGTACGCCAGGCCCAGTTTATAGGTCTAGAGTCTATTTAGAGTTTCAAAATTAAAAGAGTGTACTATTATTACGTCTTGTAGACTATATTATCTATGTACAGTTATGATTAAGCTTCTAATATAGCATCTCTTCCTCCAGAAAAGTCGACTCCTATTCGAGACACTGGCCATATCACCAGTACTACCTTTCCCACCACCAATGCCTGGCTTATAGGACCAAAAGTATTGGAGTCTATGGTGTGGAATTCATTGTCACCTTCAACCCAAAGATGATTTCTTGGAACTTTGGCCGTAGGCTTGGGGTACTTGTTTTTGCATGAGATGGTATCTCCTGATACTCCCATCACACGTTTGGTGAGGATTTTTTCGGGATCAAGGGGAGATCTAAATAGTATCACGTCTCCTCTGTTTAAACTTCCAGCCAGTTTAAGACCAAACTTTTGCACTAGAGCCATATCATTCGTAGTAGTGGTAGTCCCGGGGTTGAACGCAGGAGTCATGCTTCGTCCCGTGATGAAGTAAGGTTGATACACATGCTCTGTAAACGAATAGGCAACTGGGACCCAAGTAAGCGTTACTAATACTGTTTTTATATGGGTCTTGAACATGGAACGTCCTAGTTCTGCCGCGCACCACCGTTCAATTTGCACGGTGACAACGGCTGACATACTATGGTAATGCGCACTAGCTCGCTGCCATTGAACGGACACAGCTCAGTGATTTCATTTCTCACAAGCCTGGCCCTTCTTTCTGCTTCATCGACATTGCTAATATGAGCAGCCTTCTCGACCAAATTCTCCTAGAGGACATCGCCAAATCATGCCCCCAACAATTTCTTAACTTCCACCAATGCATGGCCAAACCTCAGAATTGTGATAACGAGCAAGCTCAGCTTGCTAGTTGCATAAGAACCAAAGTTCCTTCTTTTCAAAAAATTCAAGGCGTTTGTGCCGGGAAATTGCAAGCATATGAAGCATGTTTGAGGACCAATGATTCGAAGCCTACAAGATGCCAAGCTGACTTGGACGATTTGAGAGATTGTGCATTCGGAAGTTTGAAAAATTAATTAGACAATATAATGATAATGATATTTATTCAGTAGGCTTCTATTATACACTGTACTTTCTTGGAAGATTTTGAAGCTTAATTGGGGATAGGTACAACTTAGTAAGCTTTCTAATATCTGGTGCTTGATTATGAGTTTCCTCTATCTCGTGCTCGTGGTGTAAAAGCTCGTGCTCTATATCCTCTTTATGTTTTACTAAGACATCTGGATCCTGGTCTCTGTGGTAAAGATTCCAGTGATGTTCTTCGTACTCACTCTCAAAATCAAGGTGATGTCCTTGCCCATAGCCAAAATCAGGTAATTCTCTACCGGCCTTGGAGAAATCAAGCCATTCTTGTGCGGTGATTTGTCCATCTTTATCGGTGTCAATCATTTGAAGAACTGTATTTATTACATGATCCTTAGCCTGTTGGGTCACCACTTCATGGCCATGTTCATGCTGGCCCATACCGGATCCATCCCCCACGATAGTATCACGAGCGAGACCGTAAATATTCAAAATATCTGTTCCTTCCCAATGGCCATTATTATTCAAGTCATGAAGTTTAAAAAACGTGATAGGGTCGTACTCGTCGATTTGATGTTCCTCAAGCATGTGCCAGTCCTGCCACCTTACCCCAGCAGGTTTTTCCAGGTTTTCGTGAGCCCATACGCTGGAAAATAATAAAATAACTGATAAAATCTTCATAGTTGAGAACTCTATTTTCCTACTCAATTTCCATCAAATTCGCAATTGCACCATAGAATCTGAAACCTGGAGAAATTGCCAAATCTCGAATTATAATCAACCAATTCATTCAAGCTTCAAAATGACTGACATAAGCACTAGTGCATTTGCCAAGTCCACGAACAACCCGAACCTCCTTGTCAGAAAGAACACTAGTAGAATTGGTAGGGAAAATCAAAGATATAACCCAGACACGGGGTCCAGAATGGTAGCTGGGTGTATTTGCTTAAATACAGATAAAGATAAAGTCATTATGATTCTGTCTCTGGTGCATCCTGACAAGTGGATTTTGCCAAAAGGTGGAATTGAACTCGACGAGGGAGATGACTACGCTGTTAGTGCTGTAAGAGAGACTTGGGAAGAGGCTGGGTGTGAAGGTAAGATCCAGGAAAAGCTACCAGTGGTATACGACTCAAGGGGCCAAAAGGCGCCTGTTTTACCCGAAGGGATCGAATTTGATCCCAAAAAAATAATTCCCAAATCTGAATTTCACTTCTATGAAATGATCGTAGACACGTTACATCTAGATTGGCCCGAAAAAGATAAGAGAAAGAGAAGATGGTGTACATACTCCGAGGCCAAGCATGAATTGTTAAAGGCCAAAAGGGTCGAGTTAGTACATGCGTTGAATTGGAGTAGCATTCTCAAGGATGAGTTGGATGATGTTTCTGTAGATGACTATTAGCTAAACAGCTAATGAACAATACGATTTCTTTTCTATTGAATTAATACTTACTTAAATAATCCACCCATTAAGTTGGCCAACATGTTTTGGTTTCCACCTGTGTTTCCAAGTTTTAATTGGAAGTAAAACCTTCCTAAGTATTCCACCGGTGCACTGATTTGATGTTTCACTAATGTGCTCTTATAATTATCGTAAAGTTTGAGGAATTTAGTACCGGCATCTTTTTTTTTCAAAGTTAAGGCCAACAATTGAACAAAATTTATTATTGAATATTTTTCGTAGTAGTAAATGGTAGTCCCATCTTGTTCAATTTCTTCATAGCTCAGATCATGTTTTATGAGTTTTGCAACGAACTTACTCAAACTCTCGTTCAAGAATGTACCATTCTTTAAGTATGCGTAGTTGAATACAGCCCTAGAAATAAAAAGGCCAGGATCCTCGTTGCTGGACTTGAACCACTCAAATAAGAAATCAGTGTAAACACTTAAAGAAGCGGAGTTTCCCAAAATCGAGTGAAATTCACCAACACTAAATACCTTTCCCTTTTCTTCATCCAGTCTGGCATCATTGAGCCCATTCAAAAATTTGGTTCCGAATAAACTGTGAAGATCATGGTCCCCAAATTTGTTGGTGCTCGTTTTAGACCATTCGAGGGAAACTTTCGATAAATCAGCCAAACTAGGATCAGAGTTTGGGAGGTAACTGATAAGTTCTATGATTTTGTCCTTGGATTGCTTGTCTTCCACAGTCTTACCACTTTCCTTATAAACGTCTAGTAAATAAGCGATCAAATCACCTGAACTGGTGAACTCTTCGTTCTTTGAAAGAATAATTGATCCTTGATAAAGAAGATCAATCGCTTCTTGATACTGTTTTGCCTTGATGTATCTATTAGCAATTGTTCTAAGAGTTTGGTGGGCTTCATAGAAACTACCATTATCGATTTTGGCTTGGAATCTCTGGATGGTTCTTGTTAACTTATCACTCATGTTGTGTGCGCAGTGAGATTTTATTGAGATCTTTTGAGACAGAGATATAGAGAACACAAAATGGCTCAGTTATAGAGGTTCATTTTTGCTGCATACTAAAAACTGCTACTTATTACCTGATAAATTGAAAGATGGTTTTCAAAGTTCTTCAAACTTTGGCCAGTGACTTGGCCAGAAATGAGGAACTTTTGGCACCGAGAGTCCCTTTTTAACCCCAGGAATAGTGAGTAAATTTTGGGCCCATTGATCTAACAACGGGAACTCCTTCAAATTAATATCAATTCTTTCGGTACCTAAAACCCATGGGAAACTCACGACATCTGCAATAGAGACATGATCTCCTACTAAGAAAGGGGAACCGCTATTTTTTTTCAATTGCAATTCAAAAACACCATACAATCTTCTCGTTTCTTCTATGTATCTTTTCTTACCGTATGGAATATCTTCTGGGGCGAAAATTACAAAGTGGGATGCTTGACCCTGCATTGGACCCTGTCCTGCCATTTGGAAATAAGTAATTTCCAATTGTCTGTAGTACTCAGGAGTCTTGTACTCGTAGCTATATTGTCTTTCCTTGTCGTAAGTATCAGCCAAGTAAGTGAGGATAGCAGCAGTCTCACTGATGGTTGTGTTAGTAGACTTATCGACCAATGTAGGAATTCTTCCATTAGGGTTGAGTTCCAAAAACCAAGGCTCTTTTTGAGTCACCTTCTGGAAGTCAATGACTACCACATTGTACTTCAATCCAAGTATTTCTAAGAAGATACTAGCTTTATACCCATTAGGGGTAGAAGCAGTGTAAAGTGTGATGTCGTCTTTCGGTTAGTAATGTATAAACTGAATCAAACAAGAAACATACGTTCGGCCATTTGTGATAGAGATCTTTTGTTATGCAGGCTCCAGCCAGGAATTGCGGAGTTTAAATAAGGGTTGGTGTAGGTTATATGCCCGCGCTTCTTAGTAATTAATTTATAAGCAATTCATGTCTTCAAAAATTGACAGATAATAGTCACATTGAGTCCTATGGAGAAAGAGAGATCGGCTTAGCGACGAGGATTTCAGCAGGTGGCAAAGAAAGTGAAATCAGGTTCAGTATTTGACCTACGGATAACTGCGTAACTGAGCGTTGTTACTTGGATTAGTAAACGCCGTATGTACCATTGAATATATAAATGCAATTGCGTATCAATGCATTGTGTAAGTGTAGTTCCATTCTTAGTTATAAGAAGAGTTCCAAGGAGAGCTCCAAGAAGGCTCATCGATTTTGTTTCTTTTTCATTTAAGTATGCATACTCTGTGAAAATCACAATTTCGGAAATTGTTCTTTTGTAATGTTTATTGGTTCGAAAATACAATTACACAGAAGGGCTTATTCAACAAAGTATATAGGAACAATTTGGGATACATTACTGAAGTTTAAACAAGTTGTATTGACATAGCTGTAAAAGCAAGGAATAGACAAAGCCAGAAGGGAAAGGGCCGTGAAAGCCCCTCATATAGAGTTGAGGTACTTGTCGAAACTTCTTTACTATGTACCAGTAGTCGTTGTTAAGAATAGAGATCTAAATCCAGGAGACTGTTTCTGTTGTACTTGTACCTTGTTAAGAACAGTGGTAGTACGACATCCAAATTTGCAGCCAACCCCGGCAAAATTCCTTCGCACCCGGAGAAAATTTATTACTGGCTAACACCATGAGAACCACCAAAGCATTATTAAAGCACGTCCCCATGATCAAGTTTGTCGGTGGACCTCACAAACACATCAGTATGTATACGGCTAGGGCAAAGCTGTCCATTTGGTCTAGTTTCTGCAATTACTAACAAAATTTAGAAGTCCCAGTGACTGCTCACCCTATGGCACCAAATGGATTAAGACCTTCAACAACACAAGCATTCCAAAACTCAAATCCAATTGAACCAAAGAATGGAGAATACTTTTCCCGTGCTCAGTTACCTTTGAGATTTAGATACAGACTTCCAAAGAACGATGAAGCTGAGAACATTGTCACCGGTGGAGCCGAAATTGTTTTTTAAATATGTTTTCAAAGCTATCTAGGTATATATTTATTAGACGTGAAATCTATAAGGTTTTTGTTTCGATGAAACACTTCTCGATGCTACTTAGACATTCCCTCTTTTCAGCTATTATGGTTTACCTTCTCATTCATAAATCTCAATGTGAACCTCAAACTCAGTAAAACAAATAAATTCTCAAATTCTCAAATCTCAATTACATACATATTGCCACCATGAATCACGATCCATTCCAATGGGGTAAACCTAACGACAGCACATATGGGGCATACAACACCGCCATTGCACAAGCCAACAATGCCAAGACTAATGACTTTCACGCCAGTGAGTTCCCTAAAATGAATACCCAAAACCCAATCATCACTGGTACCTCAGTGTTGGGAATTAAATTCAAAGACGGAATTGTCATGGCAGCTGATAACTTGGGATCTTACGGCTCTCTCTTAAGATTCAACAACATTGAAAGATTGATCAAGGTTGGTAAAGAAACTGTCGTTGGAGTTTCTGGTGATATTTCTGATTTCCAACAAATTGAAAGAATTTTAGAAGAATTAGAAACTGAAGAAGAAGTATATGACAACGGTGGTGAAAGCAACTTGCGGGCTCCGCATGTGCACGAATTTTTAAGCAAAGTTTTATACAACCGTAGATCTAAAATGAATCCATTATGGAATTCTGTTATAGTTTCTGGTTACAACGATGATAAAACACCATTTATGAAATATGTGGATTTATTAGGTGTTACTTATGGAGCATCTGCTTTAGCTACTGGGTTTGGATCTTACTTGGCTATTCCTTTATTGCGTCAACTTGTACCATATGATGAAGATTTCCCAAAGGTGACAGAAGAGCAAGCTAAAAAAGTGATAATGGATAGTATGAGAGTTTTGTTCTATAGAGATGCTCGTTCTGCTGAAACTTTCACCTTGGTTACCATTAAACCTGATGGTGTGACTTATGAAAAGAATGTCCAGGTGACAAACCAGAGTTGGGAATTCGCTAAGGATATCACAGGTTACGGTAGTAAGCAATTGTAATGTTTATAGTAATGTACGATGTAGGGAGTTTGTATTATCGACTATGTTAGCTTAGGAGAACCATACCCTGTCGAGGTAGGGATCGTATCTGTTAAGATGAGCTGTACAGAACCCGAGAGTTTGGAAACGGCGTATGCTCTCAAGGGTCAAAGAACATTATATACACCTAGAGGTTTTAGATCAGCTTTGGAAAATGTGCATTACCTTTATGTAAGAGTATTCTCCTTTGAAATCATCACTCAATGCTTCTGAATCCTGTCCCATGGCAGAGGTATGGCGCATCTGATTTATCATCCAATCATGTTAATAGATATAGTGATCCCCGAAACCGACATTGGACGAACTGACAGTTTACAATGCTGAGTCAGTCGCACGATCATGAGTTTCCCAGCTAAAAGATGGAGAGAGAAACTGGCTTTCGGAGAAACCCACAGTTTAGCAGTAAGCATTCAATAGTATTTGAGTGATTTTACAGGTTAGGTACTTACCTCAATTGGTAATTTGACCTCACTAAGACAATAGTTCGGGCAACTAAAATAGTTTCCACTTCTTCGTGCCAAGAACTGTCAAATCATTCCATGCTCCAATTCCACGTAAGAATTAATTTGGATCTTGGGTGAAATTTCTTTTTTTTTTGTAGGGTTTTGCGTGCGTCAATGCTGAAACCTCTATCAAACGACTTTGAGCCAATACAACGAGGTTATTGTAATACCTAGTATAGAAGTATTAATATGTAAGACTACTCATCGAATTTTTCCGTTTTTGGAAAGTTGTGCGCAAGAAGTGGCTCTACTTTGGGAGTTCATTAAAGCCACTTATTTCTGAGAGTGTTATGCATCCTCAAATAGGAGACATTGCGCCCGTACATGCATAGTTTAGTGTTTTTTTGTCTCGACCAAGAAGAACTCTGCTTACAATCAAATTTCTGAAGAGTACAATTTTTTTTACCTTTTAGCAAGAAGATGAAAGTCAAAGTCTCAATTATATGGTGTTTGAGATATTAATAGTGTACGTCTGGTGACTAATTGAATTTAGGAGAAAGTTTAAACAAGTTTTTGTATCATATTTGAGTTTCTAGAAGCCATGGTTTAGGGCGCACAGAAATTCGATGCATGAAAAAGAATCTGAACAGACACACCGCGTATCTGTAAGGCTCCCCAGCATTTACATGAGGGGAATTACACGATCAACCAATCCCAAGGTCAGATATGTTAATTCGCAAAAGGCGTGTCTGAAACAGCAAGTGATCATACACTTTTCTAGAAACTAATGTTTAACAATACTTCGTCTAATTTTCAAGTGCTATTGGTGTGTATAGTAGGTATTCCGTTGTAGTGTCAAATACGGGAAACTCTAATTTCAACTAGTTGTACCTGATAAATGTGTATTTAGTAGTATCTTTCTGCCTTGCAAGAGCTGACAAATCCCAAGGCAAACCACTGTCCAAAGTACACAAAGAATTTTGTGTCTAAATTCTCCAAATTTTGACTATTATTGACAAAACTGTAAAAATAGAAAAAGGGTTTTCTCTTTTATCTGTTTTTTATTTTAATTTATTTGCGCTTTACAGATTAATAGAAGAGGTCTTTATTTTTTTAAAAAATAAAATAAAAATTTGGGAAATATATCAACAGGTGTTTGTCCAGTTTTGAATTTAGTTCCTTGAATATTTCAAACCAGCTATAAAATAACTGGTCTAACCGCCGCGAGGTTTGTACCAGTGTTCTTACAAATAAATTCTATCGTCATGGGTTTTGAGATCACATTTCTTGGGAGCTCTGGTGGACCTATTGAAGGCTC
Source organism: Yamadazyma akitaensis (assembly GCA_030581475.1). Taxonomy (NCBI): domain Eukaryota; kingdom Fungi; phylum Ascomycota; class Pichiomycetes; order Serinales; family Debaryomycetaceae; genus Yamadazyma; species Yamadazyma akitaensis. The sequence continues at coordinate 91,075 of JAKTTN010000008.1, forward strand.
TAATTGTTGTATATTGATCAAACCAAGTAATGTATCATACAATCATGTCATAGAAAACAATCTCAAGGACGAACTTCTCTGCATCGATGCTGGATCAGGGCTAGCAAAACTAAGCGAGATCATATATAATGAGACTCATTACAAAAGTGATACAAATTCGTTGTTAAACCTATACGAGAATCCTGGTACACCCCAAAGTTATCTCAAATTACCAGTCACAACACCGTTCAAGAACCTAGGAGCTGGATCTCCTTTCACCAATGCCGTTAGTGTCTTCAAAAATATCAAGAGTTACTTGATCTCCCACCCTCACCTTGACCATATTTACTCGTTAGTACTTAACTCCCCCAATTTTTCAGTAGAGAATCCCAAAGAAGTATACGGTAGCGCTGAAACTATCCACGCGTTAAATGATCATATCTTTAATGGGATCATTTGGCCAAACATGCAACGATTCGAAATCATCAATTTACACGAAATCGACTTTGGTGAGACAAGCAAAATTAACGATAATTATAATGTCACAATGTTCAAATTAAGCCACGGTTTATTACACATGACAAATAGGAATAATTCAGTATCTATAAACGAAAATTTCAGAGGGACTTATACGGAATCAAACGCTACCACTTATGTATCATCGGCATTTCTCATTCACCATAAGGAGTTGAATAGACAAATACTAGTGTTTGGAGATTTTGAAAGTGATAGTTCATCAAACTTAAATTTCAACGAGACTATATGGAAACATGTGGCTCTTCTAATCCTTGAGGGGTCGCTCAAAGCAATAGTTCTCGAATGCTCTAACTCTTGTTCTTCTAACAAACTATACGGTCATTTAAATCCAATATATCTAGTACGAGAATTGTTAAAATTAAAAAGCATCTGTACGAACGCAGGGAAATCTGCTGGAAATCCAATAAAGAATTTGAATATCATTATCAACCATGTGAAAGAGAATACTGGAACCTTCGACCCCAGACGTGAAATCTTAGATCAATTGGATGAAGCCAATAAAAAGTACAATCTTGAAGTTCAATTTTCTATAGCATTATCTGGCATATCTGTAATTGTATAGAGCCGTCATATTTAGGATAGTATTTATTTGTAGCCTAATACACTTATGTTCTGTCTTTTTATCTAAACAATGTGATAAGTTTCACTTATCAAGTTTTCACGTAAATCAAATGGTAATGATTCTTCATCTTCGCTTTGACTAGAGATTACATCTAAGATTTGTACTTTACCGAAAGAGTTATCGTTGTCGGTTATCTGTTCAAACTCAACCGAGAATTGTAATTCCATAGGGAATAAAGCATCTTCATCAAGTGTGTCAATAGAAAATTCAAAAGATCCAGTGGGATCGTCAAGAGAAATAGACTCAATGTTAAAGACAGTTCCAACATCTTGTACTTCAAAGCTAACCTTGTCGTTATCATCACCCAAACTAATAGAACCATGGACTGGTAAAATGATTTTGACATCGTTAATTTCAGTATTGGTGGTGTTATTGGTGATAAAATCTTCTGTCAACTCATACTCGACAGTTACACTGGTCTTATCACCGTCAGGGTTACACCAAATGGTAATCAATACCGGTAAATATTTTGAATCACTACCACCAGAACATTTCCATCTTAAAACCGCTAAGCTTTGATCATTAAATGGGAAAGGCTTTGATTTGTCCTTTAAACCAATTATATGCAGTTTTTGGAATAAAGCACGATCAACATTTGGATGGGTCTTGTACAGTATATCACTTGATTTGTCTGTTGGCTTCAATAAGATTCTACATTGGCTCAATTCTTCTTTATTAATCCTCAATTGTAAGTCACCCTTAACTTCAGTATTCAATACTGAGCCCTCTCTGTGTAATTGAGCAGAAAACTTCTCGTTGATCGTCACCAAGATGCCATTATTATTGACTTTTTGAGTCGGACCAGCGGGAGAAGAACTTGGTCCCGGTGTATTAGAAACAGATTTTGGTTCAGCAAAACTTGAGGCCACATTAGGATTGATCAATAATGGCTGAGAGACTTCGGATCTTCCAGTAGGCTTTTTACCCAATTGTAACCCGCCACTTCTTGAAGCAATTGGTTTATGAGGAGTAGACCCTGGTGGTGGAGAATCAAAAGAGTTATCAATTATTGCTGGTGGTTGATAAGTGTGAATAGAATTGTTATGCATGGAACTGATCGACTCATCAAAACCGTGGGGTCTATTGAACTGATTCTCCAAATTCTTTCTGGCCAATTCTTTTCTTTGAATTTCTTTTGCTCTTCTCTTTCTTTCTTCATTTGCTTCCATTTCTTTATTCTTTTCGATGATCTCTTGGATTTTCTCTTCATGAGAATCCATTTCCAAGAATGTCTGTACCTGCGAAATACTTAGATTCTCTTTATATCCATTGTTGATAATTTCGTCGAAAGAACTCAAAATTTCAAAAGCATTATCAAAAATTTCCCGTTCATCTACGGTCCTTAATAAATTAGAAATCGTTGATACAAACAAGTGCAATGTATCGATATCTTGTAAGATGTTCGAGTGTTTATTTGTCAATAAAACAACATAAAGTTCTTCTAAAGGTTGATAAACGTATCTGATATTTTCATCTTCAACTGTGGTGTGTTGAGACGTGGAATTGGAAATCAAACTGGGGAATCCTGCCAATAATCCAGTGATCTTGTCCTTACTGATGTCTTTGAATTGTCTGGACAAGAGAGCTTTCCCACCTCTGGTGCAAATGGATGCTGCTAAAACGACCATGTTTAGTTGAATTTTTCGATCCACGAAGCTTAGCTTTCGTGTCAACAAAATCTTTGGTAAGTGCACAGGCGCGGATTAAATTCAGCGGTGGATCTTCTCTGGAATGGGCTTTGGGCTAGTGGGTTCAGATTGGCAAATACTACAGACAGAGTGTCAAATGCACCGTGAGATGTCGCAATACGAGCAGTAAATGTGTTTCTCGTTCCGTTAGAGACGCAAACTGTTTGGAGTCATGATAATTAGTGGTATAATCAATGGCTGCGAAAAGTAGAAGTGGGCCCCCTAGTAATGCTATAGTCATATTTCTTATGGTAGTGAGAGGCAAGTCTGATAAGCTCCTTTATCAGTCGATAGAAGCGAACTATCCAACTTCGTTAAAGTGAACTCGAAGATCAAAGCACTAGTATTAGTTTGTCAGGTTAGAAAAAAACAAATGACACGGACAGGACTTGAACCTGCAACCGTTGGTGTTGGAAACCAAAGCTCTGCCAATTGAGCCACCGCATCTTTCTTGTGTTGTTTTTGGTTCAGGGACTTTACAGCAATCTCTGAGTAAGAACAATCTGGATCCGCTTCCTTATTGTCGCCTCAATTGAATCTAGAATACAACCAAGTTAAGATGCAGGGATTTGAGTTTATTCAAAATGTGCGTGCAGCCTAATAGCTTATCTTAGATCTCCAAGGTAAATCACAGGATCGCACCCAACACAATTTCGGCCCGCCGGTTATAAAATAGGAATAGTGCATCAAAATTAAATTCACCGTAACTGACTCGATGAAATTATTTTGGAAGCTCCTATTGGGTGCCTTTGCCTTCTCCACAGCTAAAACACTTCCATTTGTATATGTTCTCCGGTTCTATGTCACTTATATTCGCTATGTCACAAGTAAAAGATGGCAATATAAGAAGCTCGGGAAGAAGAACACTTACGATTTAACCGTTCAGAAAAAGGGCCCATTAGCAGTTTTTGAGCCAATTTCATATTCATCTTATGTATCACCATTGGAGTATGATATGTTCCTCCACAAGTCTAACTCTACCTATTTTGTCGATTTGGATTTCGCTAGAATGAAAACTGTATTAAAAATCTTTCAAAAAGGATTCTTCACTTATATGTTTAATGATTACAATGATTTCAAGAAGGCTTCCATCTTCAACTATCCATTTATACCAGTGGCTAGAGTTGACTGCACTTTCAAGAAAGAATTGAAATTGTTCGAAAGATATGACGTTGTTTCTAGAGTTGGTGCTTGGGATGAGAAATGGCTATACATTATTTCTAAGTTTGTGAAGAAGAGTGATAACAGAACCGTAGCTATTTGTATCACCAAATACGTCTTCAAATTGGGAAGAACAACTATTCCACCTGCTGAAGTAATCAAAAGAAGTGATTTATTGACGAAAGAAGCAGAAGATGCCAACGAGAAGCATTTGGAAGCTTTCAAACACTACGCCTCTCCTGAGGTTTACGAAGATATATGTAACACCTTTTAAGGTTGGATTAATATCAATGTAGACAACTTATAGATATATATATATGTACTTTTTATGGATATTATTATTTATTATAATTATTGTACAATTCTATTTAATGATGTCTTTGCAAGTCGATTTCATGAAATAATTCTTCTGGATTAACTGCATCCATCATCTCTTTTTCTTTAATTCTTTCATTAGTATCCTCATCTCTGTTTCTTCTGAATAATGCATAGTATGGAACGATGTAAAGTAAACTCATTAATGTAGTTGAGCCTAACGCACATGCTAAAGAAATACCTACAACCTTTCCACTAGATAATCCCTGCGAGGCCCGTTTAAGATCCTCCAGGGATAAGTATCTGTATTGATCTTTGACCATAAGGCTGTTGACGACACCTAGTTCGTTTCCTGTTAAAGTGGTGTACACCAAAGGAATCCAACTCTTCCCGTTATAGTACGCAACATTGACCAACCCGTAGTCTTTCAATTCAAATCTACCTGAAACAATCAAAATTTTGTCTTTACCAAAGAACCTTTGATCTTTATTGTTGCTGGTGTCTGAGCTCTTTAAAGTTAAAAGCTTCAAATCAGTGATTTCAGTTTCATTAGAAAATTTGATTCCGTCAATGTCTGACCAGCTGGAACCATCGAATCCCTTAAGGAAGCCACTACCACTGGCGATAAGCCTACCTTTCAAGTCTTCACCATAACTCTCATCAGCCATGACCAATTTATTTACAACATCGTCAGATGTCAAGCTATTCACACTGGAAGAGACCAGTTTGTACTCATCCTTTTCAATGTTGTAAAGAACAAAGGAAGCATCATTTTTCAGTAGAACTAAGTCACCAGTTACGAGAACTTCATTGGTTTTAATGAACTTAATATCAGTAACCTTTTCCCCAGTTAGATCACCATTGGTACTTTCCCACCTGGTGTTTTCTATATCGTAAATACACAAATTTTCACAAGCTAAGGAGCCAGCATTATCGAATTTACCCCCGACCACGACTTTCTTACCTTTGTCGTAAAAACTAATAGTATTGATCTCCATAGCACCAGCTTCGCTTGATAACTCCGCTGGTTGAAAATTAGTCAATTGGTTTTGTTTCAAATCATAAACAACAACACCACCATTGAAGTTAGAACCACTTATGGATACCGATCCATTGTAGCCAATAATAAGATACTTGTCATTAGTATCAACATAAAGAGTCTGGAAAGTTACATTATTACTCCATTTTATGTCCCCTTGAAGACCCGTGAAAGAATTGTTATCTTTGGTGGAAACAAAGCCAATGTTTACAATGGAATCCTTATCAGTGGTTTCGAAGTTTCCACCAATGACCCCCAAGGTATCATTGATGTAGTATGAGTTAGCGATAGAACCATTGGACAAGTTGATGTTAAATGCAGAAAAATTATTATCCTTAACCTGATCATTACTTTTGATGAAAGCTTGATTGTGGATGTAAGTATCCATAGGGTTAAAAGAAGAACCGGAAACAACTTGTCTACCATCAGGCAAGGAGACGGCTTGAGAAATATTCAATTGACGATTGTTGTCCGAGATCCATCTCTTGTGACTATTATCCCATGTTCTTCTACTGCTTGGAGATGAAAATACAAAGTACTCAGTGTCTTTGATTGTGATGTAGGTGAAAGTGTCGAACGTTTCATCAACGTAATCGTTACCGAAGCAGTAGAACTCATCACCAGAGTAAAGAACAAAGTTGTTGGCTTTATCTACTGTCTTGTTGTTGTCAGATAAGTCGTTGATCTTCAAGGACGAGTTGTCCTTGTTGTTCATGTTGAATCTACCGAGGAACACTTTACTTTTATAGTATGAAGTGATTGTAGTAACCGAGTTATTGAAGGTAGCACCAAAAATATTTTGATCGTCTTTAGCTCTTTTTGCCAATGAACTGAGGGTAACGTCTCTTTCCGAGACATTGATTACATCAGAGTCAACATAGTCAAGATGATAATCAAGCTCAAAGTCGAAATCAATGTAATCTCCCAAACTTTCCCAGATCAGTCGCTTTTGGATTTGGGCGATTGACGAATTAGAGGTTTTGTTGTAATTCTTCAAGTTTAAGTTGATAACGTTGTTGTTGCTCAATGTCAAGTTGGTAGAATTGGAATTGAACTTTCCCAATATCAAGAAAGTTGAGTTGTCATTGTTAAATTGTTCCACTACAGTTTCGTTGAACAATCTTGAACTTAACACATTGATGGTGGAGTTCCCCACGAAGGTGTTGTTAACAGATATTTCATCTTCATCACCATCGATATACAACCAATCTTCATTGAAATAGGAAAAATTTGCCAAAGAATATTCGAACAAGCCATTCAAGTTCAATCGAGCCAAGTCACTATCGGAACCATTATGATGTCTGGTTCTATTGGTAGAGTTTCTATCGTAATACTCATCCAATTCGACAATGTCAGCCCGAATCTTATCAATCACCATCCAAGGGTTGTCTGTCCCCAGTATTATAGGAGCGTCGTATTCAATTTCAATTCTGTTTTGCCCCTCACTCAAAGTTGAGCCTTCAAGATGTCCGTAGTATAAATAATCAAACTTGTCATTATCATTATTTTGATAAATTTGTTTGGTTGCTTTTACATTATTATCAGAATCAATCAAAGTGACGTTGATAATAGATCTCAAGTCACAGGAACCATCCTCCACGCACCCAGGAGTGATCATAATGATCGAATAATCTCCTGAGTAAGTGATATTTGGGTACAAAGTAACCTTACCTTCACCTCCTACAGAGACCTGATAGTCACCGACGACACTAGGATTTATTGCTTTTATAGACTTGAAATCACCGGAGTCCACTGTAAATAAGTTTGACTTGTCTAAATTCTCACCGCAGTTAGGTTCATTCAAAGTTTCATTACCATATACGTAGATGTAATTGGAATACAATTCGAATCCTGCTACCGCACCCTTGGATCCATGCCATGAGATAACGGTTAAACCAACTTCGTCGATGGCAATGTCATTCTCAAATGCAAATTCCTGAAAATTTCTGGCATAAGAAAGGGTCTTAGTTTGAGTTGAGGGGTCGTAGTAAGTAGAGAAAGTTCCGTCATGTTCATCAATATAAACGTCGTCATCGTCCAACTCATCGATCTTGTCGATGTTATCATCGGTTGCATCACGGAGTTGTTTTAAAGTAGCCAAAGGACATGAGGCATCACAGTACAGAATCTCATTAGTCTCTGGATCAACATATGTCAAGTTCATGATCCCGTTGTTCGGATAGGAATAGATTCTAAATTGGTCAATGGAGTCATCTCCTTCAGGTAAATACAACCGGACTTTTGTAGGTGTTATTCCTTTCATTTGAGCTGGTAATTCTACTAACCATTGGCCACCATTGTTATCAGAGGGTGCCCATTGAGCAGATGAGGAAGGACAAACAAGTTTAGAAGGATCTGAGCCATCTCCATTCACATCGGAGAACATCCCGTGCTTCAAAGCAATCTTTTGTTCAGCCGTCACCAATGAAGTGTTGGTGGAGTTTGTGTGGTTCGTAGAATTAGTGAGAAGTGAAATATTATGCACCAAGAGGTCAGGTATACCCAAGGTATTAAACTTACCACCGAAAACAATTGATCCAGAGTCCTCTTGGTCTTTATCGTCGCTGAATATCTTCGTGATTGCTTTGACAGTGGAATTTTTTCCAAACCCTTTGAATGGTAGTTCTACAATTTCTTTAGATGTTAAATTATAAGCTACCGCCCCATATGAATCACCATACAGAAACTCACCACCCATATAGATTAAATCCCCGTCAATGAATGTGACACTCACGTCTCCGTTAAGTTTTGGTAGATCTTCTCTGTAAGAAAGTTGTCTCTTTCCAGACGAAGATGAGAAAAGACTGCTTACATCATTATTCGTTAAATTATAGATAATAGGAGGCAGACAGGTTTCATCATTGATCTCATCAAAGTCACCGTTAATAAGAACCGTACTTCCTGAAAGGCTTTGTACATCTGAAATATTACCACCTTTCACTTGAGCAAAAAATTTGTTGGAGTTCTTGTCTCGTATGTAAAGCTTATTTGAAGATGCCAGGTCTTTGGAAGGCAGAGCTTCCCATGAAAGCTCACTGGTAGCATTATCCTCAGAATAATATGATATGGAATCAAACGAACCGAATATACCAATTCTATCGCCTATTTCTTCAAAGTCCAAGCTGGGATGAACAAAAGCCAGGACACTTTGTATAAAGAGTATTAGCGTTAATATCAACATGGCTGTGAATAATTAAAAATACGCTAGCACTTGTGGAAGTTTGACTAGCAAGTGTTGATGCTGGGCCAATGCAATAAATAGATACAAAGAAAGAAGGTGCAAGTTGAAGTTTAAAATTTTCTACTCTCGTTTTATCGAGGTAGAAAAACAACAGGGAATGTGAGGGAGACGAGACGAGGCAAAATGAGATGAGACGAGGAGAGAAAGTGCAGGGAGCGTAAAAGGTTGGCGTGTGTAAAACCAATAAGGGATAAGTAGTTATGTAGAGGGGGTGCTGGTATTGACCAAATAGGAGAAATAGTGCACGAGAGAAACCTTAACTAGAGGTGTTTACGGCTCAAGCTTTCGAGACTGGAAAATTATAGTCAAGTTTCTTATTTAGTTAGCATATATTTACGAAACAACTGAAACTAGTAAGTTTGATTCAGGTACTACGCGAGCAACTCTTAGTCGTGGAATCAACGAGTTTACGAACTCAACATGTAAATTCCTTCAGACATTTTGAATAACGCGCATATACCTGCAGATAATCAGATAACTTGTAGTTTTGATTAAAAATCCTGTACACGCCAATTCGCTTCCTGTACTCGATATAATTCTGCGTCCTACACAAATTCAAATTCAAAATCTATTAATCAATCCATTCAATTCCGCACTCACTTATGGAAGACTACCCCAAAGGGTTAGACCCTTATGTGTCTCGACAGTACTTACTTAATCACATGTACTCTCCACTCGTCTCGGTTGACTCGTCTCATAACGCGGATACACTTCTTCTGTCGCTATTGGACACAGAAGATTCCTCCGTCTTGTCTATCATAAGACCGTACGGAAATAACGTAAAATATCCAGTACCCAATCAATTATTCAAAATAACAAATAATCAATTAATCACTAAAAATTACCCCAGCTTCCCCATAAGATTCGACTTTCCACTACCGGATTTACTTTCTTTAAAAACTGCTGATACCAGTCACAAACCATCAAATCTGCTCCAGCAACTCTTCAGTATATCATCACTTGAACTGTTACTCAAACGGCTACAATTCACAAAGGATAACGATTTGTACTTTGAGTTTTTCAATAAAGTGATATCTTCCAATAGTATTGTACCTTTTGATACTTTCAATCATCCAATATCTCAAATATTTGTATTAAGTTTTGGTGAGGATTCTGTGGATTATTTAAGATCCAGAATCGTAGAGTTCAGAAATTGTAACTTTCCCAAGTTCTTCCCAGTAAGTGATCTTCTTATCCACGTATTTGTGCTATATGATGAGTCTAAAGTTTCGACTGAAGAAAGAGCTAGTTTCGAATCAACAGTGAGAAATAAGTTATCAGTAGAGATTACGTATATCTCTGTAGGCTCAGAAAGGGATGAAGAAACTGTCAAAGTATTTAAGAATGAGCATTCCACGATAGATGAAGACTTACAAAGAATTTCCTTCAATTCCACTCCTGATTTTTTCTCAGTTCCTACGAGTACCGACAAGAGTTTCAAATTTGCAGTGAATAGCTTCATATCCCTGCATCTTATTCCTCACATGGAGAAGAAGGTTAGGGTATGGGACGATCAGATTTTGGCTCCCAAAAGGTCTATCACCAATAGGTTCTTTTCAGTGTCCCGTAAGCTCTTTAATAATAACAATAACAGTGCTGATTCGCAACTGAGCACGTCATCCTTCAACTACCAGGAGAATTATTATCACAAATCATCTCCTGAGCAATGCATTAGAAAACTAGCAGACTGGTCCTTGATTTTGAAGGATTTCAAGTACAGTTATTCTATATATGATTTCATTAAGAAAGACTATAACAATGATAAAGCATGGATATATGTAGCATCTACACAAGAAATGTGCATTGTGTCTTTGCTTCTTGTGCAAACTCAATTAACCAACTACCAATCTGTTCCTCCAGACAAGAATACTTTGAGGAAGATCAGACACGATATAATAGAACCGTATGTCGATAACTTATCGTATACGTATAAGTCTCGTCTCAACTTGAAGACCTATAATCTCCGGACTCTTCTAGTAGTCGTGGAGCTATTGTTGTGCATGTGCACAACCTTCAGCATGTACTGGTGGTGGACAGATCTTATAGAAAGGTACTTGGTGAAGTGTGTACAAGAATTTGATATTCATCTCTCAGCTTCCAACCAGAAGCTGCAAGTCATCAAAGCTATAATTTACGAACGTCTAGGGTTTCTATTTGGTCGCTATTCAGTGGAGAACATGGCTACCCTGGCATATGAAAAGCGTGCTACCAATGAAGAAGAGAAAATTGAAGAAGGCATGTATGTTAACACAAACAAATTGAAACCCAAAACTGACCCAGTCACCTATGGATTTAACAGATTTAGAAAATCGTCAATGTGGTATCTTCTCTCTATTAGGGAGTGGTTGGCTCTCAAACGATACGATCACATAGACCAGCTACTCAAAAACACCCGATATACGTTTCCCACTGAAATTACCGATAAGTGGTACGACCGAAGTAACCTAATACTCGGGTTTATCAAAAGAGCTTTAGCAGAAAGACAAGAGAAATAAAGAATCTTTAATGGAGGTCGAGACAACGAGTCTCGGACCAGATAATTTGCAGCCACTAAATACCCAACACAACCATATTCAGTATCCCTCTATAATTTTATCAAGCACATAAGAATCACTCATGTTAGTTAAATATATTATAGCTCGTACCATTCGTAAGATTCCAGTCTCCATTCATTGTTCCATGTTATCCACTTGTCCACACAAATCACTAATCTCATTCGCATTTTTTATCTCATCGAATGTCTTTCAGGAAGAGAAGCGATATAATTAGTGGGAAGCCTGCCGTGACAGGAAGGTCTCCTATCGCTGGAAGGCTCCCGGCTACTCCAATTGTTTCAGGTAGAAATCCTGATCCCTCTCGGGGTCCCATTCCTCCACGGGGACTTGGTGCAACGAGGAGCCCGATCCAGCTGGATTCTAAAAGGCTCCAAAACTCTCCAGTAAAAGAGGAAATTTCAAATATGGGTATAAGGCCCTCAGTGATAACGTCACAACCTACTGTTTCCACCGGAACAGCAGACTTGGATAAAATACTTGGCCATCAAGGTCTTCCTTTAGGAAACTCATTATTAATTGAGGAATCCGGTACCACGGATTTTGCATCCATTCTACTCAGATGTTTTGCCTCTCAGGGGATCTTACACAACAGGGCAGAAGAGTCCAAGAAGGTTAACTGCCATGTGGTGGTAGTGGGCCTTTCTTCGGAATGGGCTAAAGATTTGCCAGGTGAGTATAAAGGATCATTAAAAGACAAGAGGAAAGCATTGATTAAGTCACAAGAGAGTAAAGTAAATGTGTCGAACATGTCTCAGGGATCACAAGAAAGAGACTTGAAAATTGCATGGAGATATGGACTTAATCAGAAAGCTCAGGATGAGAATCCATCAGAGATTAATGAAAATTATAATCATCAATTTGACATAACGGAAAGATTGAGACCTGTGCCTAGTAAGCAGGAAATATCGTTTATCCAATTATCACAAGAGTATAAAATACTTATTCTGAATATTAAGGCTGTGATCAAACAACAAATAAGTCAGAATTCTTCACAAACTATCCGATTGATTGTACCTAATCTTTTAATTCCTTCTCTCTACCCACCGGAATTATCACAATCAACATTCATAGTTCCGCTTATTCACAGTTTGCGTTCTTTATTGAGGCAGTACTCAAATAATCTTGTACTTGCAAGTTCACTTCCTATTGATTTGTACCCAAGAAATTCGCATCTCACGAGTATTATGGAGAACCTCACAGACTCTGTGATCCATTTACAGCCATTCAATCAGGCCATGTCCCAATTGATTGAAAGGGCGTACAAGAACGAGCCAGGAAAAATTCAACACGGTTTGGTGAATATCTTAAAGTTACCAGTATTAGCTGAAAGAGGATTGATGACTATACACAACGGGGAATATGCCTTCAAAAATGGAAGAAAGAGGTTTGAAATCGAGGACTGGGGCATCCCTGTAGAAGAGGAAGATGATAACTCGCATGATAAACCCCATAGACATGATGTTCCAGAGAAGCAAACCACCAAGAACATAGAATTTTAGTCATTTTTTAGGAGGAAAGTCTTTTTAATGAACGTGAACCCTTTGGGCTACTTGGACACAGAATCCTTAAACATTTGATAGATCAGATCTACGACATTTTTTATGTCTTTTAAGTCTTGATCGTTCTTTTCCATGTGTTCTTTCAACTCTCGTAATGACTGAGTATTCTCTTTCTGCTCCTTCAAAATCTCTCTTAAAAAGAGCTTTAAATCAGTATCTTCCTGATTTAATTTCTGGACTTTCTTGGGTCGATCGTTGAAGATCTCTATATCCTCATTAAACTTGACATTTTTTTTCACTGGCCTAGGATTGATATTCTCAATTTGATCTTGTTGGCTCTCCTGACTATCTGGTTTCTTCTTGGCTTGTTTTTCGATCTCCAGGATTTGTTGACGTCTAATAGGTGATCCACTGCGTCTAATAGGTGATTCGGCACTAGAGGGCCTTTGGGGACTTAGAGATCGAGACCGGATACTGATTTTAGTTCGAGGCTGTCTCAGTCTTTCTTCAGGACGAAGCTGAGTCCTGGAGTTGAGTGGTAGATGGCTCATAATTGGTCGGGGGTGTAGTTTTATAAACACGGCTAGATATTAACGCGAAATAATTATGCACAATGCGCAATTACACTGAGAAATTTCGCTTTAGAACCACCTGCAAAAATAACTGCTAGATTGATGAAACTGATCTTGATATACCTCGAATCCAGATAGAAGGTCTGAAACTATCGACTTGGGGGGATTCTCTAACTTCATGTCTCACGTCTTCCCGCCACCGCTATGTCGCGACATTCGTGTGATCCCTTCCTCAGGGCAAGACGATGATGCTTCATAAATTATTTGCTTTAGGGCCTTGAATGGGTTCCGGCAGCCGTATCGTGCACTGGTCCTTTCCTCTTCGCCCCTATCTGTTCCTGTCAATCTCCTGTCGTGGTTTGCTTGGTGCTCTGCAAGCCTGCCATTTACGAGTTGCAGCACCCCTTGTTAGCCCCACCGAAAATTATCAGGGCTCATACACCAGGATACCAAGATATAAATCTCTTGATGCGTCACTTTCACCAGTATTCACAAGAAATGGAAGAACTATGCGTGCCCTGGCCCTTGGCCATTATTTTTGTCTACACCTACTCGATCGCTTTTGTCATGGGATGTGTGGTAGTGATGTGGGCTGAATTAACTCCTTTTGTGTTTCTCTACCACAAGTGGAAGGTATGGTTATATAGCGATATAGTAGATGAGTCGATAGAGTTGAGCCCAATCCAGTCTCTTCTGTCTACACCTTATAAGCATCTGCGTGACTAGCACTGCCTAAAATAATGACTAAATAGTACAATAAAAAGTTTCCATGGGCACTTCCTAATGTAGAATCCAGATCACATCCGCAGGCTTAGCGTTTACGAAAAAACGGCTTTATGGAGAAATCATATTAAATAGCCCGGTGAGCCCTCATTTATTTATTCGTCATCTAAACTTGAATCCCAAATGTCAGAAGCTCCCCAGTGTGGATCTTCATGGGATTTATTCTCTCAGTATTGTAGTGGTACATTCAAATTCGGCCTGTACGCATTTATGTTCATGCTCCTTCCCTTAGCACTATTAGTATGCATAGACTTGTATGAGTACAGGGAGAAAAAGAACAAGGGAAGACGAATCACACCAGTGTGAAACTGGTTGAAAAATTTATAATGAATATATGAATAGAGGTGTCTGGATATTTGTAGAACTAATGCCCAGGATATTGAATGATGTAGTGTACCAACTAAAACGGTAGCCTAAAGCCAGAGCGTAGTAAAAAGCATCTCACGAGGGGACCCAGCCTTCCAAGGACCCGACTGACGGTAATGCTTGCCGTTCCTGTAACTTTATAACCCACAGCATGCAGAGCTTCGATACATGACACTTTTGGTCATAACTGTTGGTCGTTTTAGACACAAAAGTTGATGACTGAGATTTGTGGCTCTCGGCATCATTTACGAGATTCATGAGAGATAAAATTACGAAAATTTCCCATCTTCATTCCCTCCCATTATTTTTGACTTTTGAGTATACAAATGTACCTCGAAAAACGTTTCATTACATACTATAGCACTTCCAATGCGCCTCTTTACCTTAAGATCATCATTCCTATAGTAGCTATTATTATAGTCTTGTTGATAGTTGTCGCCGTTTGGTCCAAAAAAACAGCAAGGGGAAGAGCTTCTTATGAGAAGTTCAGGATGACGTTGGCCGCTGACCAGGCTAGAAAGAATGCAGCATTCAACCAAAATTATCATAACGAACGAATCCATGCTAATTATACCGAGAATGTGTATTCCTATGACGCCCTGACTTTCCCTAGTAACTATCCAAATGGACAGGCCAACAACACTTATGTGCCGCCTCCTACTCCTTCAGACAATGAGTTGCCACCGTACACCCCTTCTGCAAAGTCCCAGGGTCAGTTTTCAAGACCAGAAGGCCCCCCACCAGCTCATACCCGGCAATAAAAGTGTATCTTACGTATTATATTTTTCAATTTTACGACAAAATCATGTTAACTATGAATTAACACACGACTACATGGAGAGTCTGGTCTAATTGTTGCCTAGTTTGATTCAGCTGGTCCCATATAGTCTTTCTTTCTCTGAATCAGCTGGCTGATCCGATTACCTTAAGTCAACAACTCAGTCATTCACCTCTACGCCATCTGAAAACGGGGAGGCTCAGAATTTTTAAAATAAGGGGAACCTGAAAACTTTATCCATCCACAACAATTACATTCGAAACAATCTTTTCCTTTTCCCAGCGAGTTTTACCATCCATTCGTCAACATCGCAGCTGTCAAATGGACACACCTCTAACCCACCGTGAGTCACATCTACATAATCAAGCCACATGAAGGAGACGTTCAAAAGTGCAATAGAGGCTAGGATGAATTAAAGGAACTCATGTATGTCTCGTTATAATCTCCATATCGTGATTCCTGACTTTCGATCGTATCTGTCTACCCGACCTGAAACCCCCAAAATATTATATGAGTGACGGTGAAATTTGTTTAATTGGGTATCATAGAGAACCGAAGTACACAAGCTCGAACTTGACGATTCCAATCACAGCAGAAGCCCATTATACTTGTTTCCATCGTAAAGTTCGTGTTGGACTCTTCTTTTAAGACTTGTGAAGATTCTCCCAGAAGAAAGCGCTATAGGTGGCAGTTTTTCTGGATAATACAATTGGTTTCTATATACCAAGAGAAGGTCTCAGTTGTTCTATAATCATGTTCTCCCATAACCATCTCCTTGCATGGATGATATTTTGCAAGAGGGTCACATCTCTTTATTAGACTATAACGCTTGGAACATTGATTTGCCGACTAATTCAATTGGCAAATCTTTAACCAGCGTTGAATACGTTTTAAAAAGCAGAGCTCGCACAAACGTCCCAGGGCATATCTACTCCCTATTGGGTTTTGCTATCGCATTTCCACGCAAGTCAAAGTAAACACTATGTAGAAACACCACCTAAGAGTATCCAGATAGTCGTGTCTGCGTTTAATCCTGATTTTTTTGAAATTCGTGTTTTCAATGTTTAAGAGTTATTGAAAAGTTTCGCCAGACAAAATCATTGAACTGATCCAACAGAATTGTCTAGTCTATCAAACAATTGAAGAAGAGGGCTGTGCATAGCTTATCTGGAAACGGGTTGTTCACAGTAATGTTTAGAAGATTGCACGATTTCAAACAAATGGTCGTTTAAAAATGGGGGAAAATTAGTTGAGCACTCATTAAGATAGACCTATATATTTAAGGCATTTGATTAACTAGCGGAGTGCACGTCCATACTGTTACAATAAAGCAAATAACACGATAACGCCTATACTCTTCTCAATAGCTAGAGCTCTTCCAGCATCTATGCACGACCCTAATTAAACCGCATTAGGAAATATAATTAAGTACGCGTCAACTTTTCACTTCACCTTTTTTCTTCTTTATCTAACATGTCCTCACCGGTTCATAATGTTGACGAGCTCCCAGAAGACCCCAGCTTAAGGGAGTCTACGTCTCAGTCTCAGTCCCAGCAACAAAATCAGGCTGTACCATCATCTCCGTTGTTTTTCAATTCATCGTCGTCCCAAATTCACTCGGATGCTAACAATCAGCGAAACCTACCAAGCAGCAGTCAAAATCTCCAAACAGGTGATGTGTCGTCCCCTCTTCACTATTCTTCATCTACTGCCCATCACACTTCTGATAACAATCGTATTCCAGGCTCATCCAACGGTAGAAGTGATAGATTAACCAGTGAAGTTGATAGAATTGTGAGAAGACATAATAGAAGTGATATTCAAGATTCCACATCTTCTCCATTGCGTCGTCGTACTTTCGTCCAATCGGGTGGTCCTGGGTCAGAAAGCTCTACACAACAACCACACGACCCTTCATCATCCAACCCAAATTCTGATAATTTGGTAGGTGACGACGAGCCAGTGAGAGTCATTTGGGGTACTAATGTGTCAATTCAAGACTGTTCTAACGCGTTCAGAGACTTTTTAATGTCGTTCAAAATCAAGTATAGAAAGCTTCAGGATCAAATTGATGTTCTACCAGAAGACAATCTGCTTCATTATGTTCAACAATTGAATAATATGAGAGAGTTGGGCTTAACTAACTTGAATTTGGATGCTAAAAACTTATTAGCTTACCCAGCCACAAGAAAGTTGTACTATCAGTTGTTGAACTATCCGCAAGAAGTCATTCCCATCATGGATCAAACCACTAAAGATTGTATGGTTTCCTTGGTGATGGACGACACTGGATATGACAATACCACTACTAATGTAGACGAAATCGAGACCAATGTATACACAGTGAGACCTTATAACATCAATCAAGTTGAAAGAGGTATGAGAGAGTTGAATCCTAACGATATTGATAAACTTGTAAGTGTTAAGGGTCTTGTGTTGAGAGCCACTGCCATTATCCCAGATATGAAGGTAGCATTTTTCAAATGTAATGCTTGTGATCACACTATTGCTGTAGAAATTGATAGGGGTGTTATCTCTGAGCCTTCAAAATGCCCAAGACAAGTATGTGGCCAGAGTAACTCCATGTCTATCATCCACAATAGATCTTCTTTCGCTGATAAGCAAGTGATCAAGCTACAAGAAACTCCAGATTTAGTTCCAGATGGTCAAACTCCTCATTCTATCAACTTATGTGTCTATGATGATTTGGTCGACAGTTGTAGAGCTGGTGACAGGATTGAGGTATGCGGTATCTTTAGATCCTTACCTGTCAGATCTAACCCTAGAATGAGAGCAGTCAAGAGTTTGTACAAGACTTACTTGGATGTGGTTCATGTAAAGAAAATTGATAAAAAGAGATTGGGAGCTGACACCTCTACTTTGGAACAAGCTGCCTCGGAGAAAGAACAAGAAGTTGAACAGGTCAAGAAGATCTCTAGTGAAGATATTGAAAAGATTAAAGAAGTTAGTCAAAGAGATGACTTGTACGAAGTTCTAGCAAGATCTTTAGCACCATCTATTTTTGAAATGGATGATGTAAAGAAAGGTGTATTATTGCAGCTCTTTGGAGGAACAAATAAAACTTTTACTAAAGGTGGTAGATATAGAGGTGATGTTAATATTTTGTTATGTGGCGATCCTTCTACTTCCAAATCTCAATTGTTGCAATATGTTCACAGAATTGCTCCAAGAGGTGTCTACACATCTGGTAAGGGATCCTCTGCCGTTGGCTTGACTGCTTATATCACCAGAGATGTTGATACTAAGCAGCTTGTTCTTGAAAGTGGTGCTTTGGTTTTGTCTGATGGAGGTATTTGTTGTATTGATGAATTTGATAAGATGTCTGACTCTACCAGATCCGTATTGCACGAAGTAATGGAACAACAGACAATTTCTGTTGCCAAGGCAGGTATCATTACAACTTTGAATGCCAGAACTTCTGTATTGGCATCTGCTAATCCAATAAATTCTCGTTATGATCCTAACTTACCGGTCACATCAAATATAGATCTACCACCTCCGTTACTTTCTAGATTTGACTTAGTGTACTTGATGTTGGATAGAGTTGATGAAAAAGTCGATAGACAATTGGCTAGACACTTGACTGACATGTACTTAGAAGATGTCCCAGATAAAATTACCAATAATTTTGTGTTACCGGTTGACTTCTTGACTACTTATATTCAATACGCTAAAGAAAATGTTCAACCAGTTATTTCACCTGAAGGTAAAAATGAGTTGGTGAAGGCATACGTGGAAATGAGAAAATTAGGTGATGATTCTAGATCCAGCGAAAGAAGAGTTACGGCTACTACCAGACAACTTGAATCAATGATTAGATTATCAGAAGCACACGCTAAAATGAGATTATCACCAACTGTTGATTTGATTGACGTGAAGGAAGCAGTTAGATTAATTAAATCTGCTATTAAAGATTATGCTACTGATCCTATTACTGGTAGAATTGATATGGATATGATTCAAACTGGTACTACTTCAGCTCAAAGAAGAATGCAGGAAGACTTGAACAATGAAGTGTTGGCACTTGTGGAATCCAACAACAATGTTATTAGATTCAACGAGTTAGCCGTCAAAATCAACGAACGTTCTTCCATCAGGGTGGAGAATCATGATCTTTTAGAAGCCGTGAAAAGATTAGTTCAAGAGGGTAAGCTCATTGAGACCGGAGATAGTCATCGTAGAACTTTAAGAAGAGCAATGAGTGTTTAATGTATAGTATAGTAATGTAATGAGAATATTGTAAAATATTGACAGTAAATCAAAAAGAAACATCATGAGCATTCACCGGCAATATTCATAGATATTTTATTTACATGTTCAAACTAAACTTCTGTTCACAAAAATGCTTGGGGTGTTGGTTTTTCTTCTTCTACTAACTGGAAAAGCTGATTCAATTGTTCATCAACATCAATATCTATGCTATCATTTCTTACGTTATTTAACAACTTCAACTCTCTTTGTAGATCTAAACTCTCTCCGTTATGCAATCTTGAGGATATATCTTTAAGAATAACCATTTTAGTCTCATGTGTTTCCCTGAGTGTTTCTATTTGCCTTCTTCTAGCTATACGCTCAGTAACGGTCAGACCTAAAACCACCGTAAGTAAGAGGGTTTTGGCAATGGTAGATTGAAAAAAATCACGGAATATAGCCTTTCTCCGTGGTAAAGTCGAGTTGTACCTTATTCCTGCAGCTAACTTAGACTTAAACATAGCACTCAATATACAGCAATTGGTTACGTCAAGATGAATAACAGCGCGAAGAGATTTTAAGTCAAATTCAAATCACTATCGTTACCATATTAGTCACACACTAGATCCATCGGGCGAACATCCCTAGAAACTAAGTAAGACTTTTTTCCTTTCTATATCATTCGTCTCCAACACAATCATTTGAGAATCATCTGATGAGAGTCCCGAAAACTACGAGTATCTTACTCGTAGCTTTAAGCACCGTGTCAATGCTCAACTTCCTATTGAAGTACTACACTTATTTCGTGCTCATGGTTTCCTCATCAAAACACAATGCACACGACGTCAATAATATTGCCGAAGAGACAGGTGAAGTGCCGCATCCGCATGAGCTTTACGTTCCACTCTTGACTTTTATTCCTACAAAATCCCCAGTTTTAACTAGACCTTGGGTTTTAATCACCAGCAGCTTTATCGAAGAGAATTTTGTAGGGTTTGCATTGAGTTTCTTTACGATCTTCTACTTGGGTAAGTACTTGGAGAACATATGGGGGCTCAAAGAATATACAAAATTTATCGCGTGCAACGTGCTAGTTGGAAATCTCGTGGTTTATACCCTTTTCTATTTGTTTCTGTGGCTTGGGGAATTGAAGGAAGTTCCTCCCGTGGTTGTTACCCCAATGGCCGTTATCATGGGGTTTTTTGTGGCAATTAAACAACGTATTCCTACCCATTATTTTCTCTTTTTCAAAGGAAATGTTCGAGTCAAGGTTAAACACTTACCATTTATACTCATGGTATGCAGTTTCTCCCTCCTGGTTTTGAGTGAAGAGTTCCGTATCTCTTTCCATTTATCTATCAATGGATTCATTATCAGCTGGATCTATTTGAGGTATTTCAAAGAAGGCACAAACGATAGACAATCCTACTTGTTACCATTCCTGCTCAGTAGAAGAAGATCCAGTAAAAAAAATTACAAAGTCAAAAAGACAGAAAAGGATTCAAACAATAGTCTCCATTTGGAAACTGTAGTAATTAAAGGAGATAGATCTGAACAATTTTCATTATACACATTTTTTCCTGCTCCGTTGTCTTACTTAATCAAGCCACTAGCCGGTGCTGTGTTCGAATTGATGGTCAAGTATCATCTCGTGGATCGTAAGAACTACTTGGCAGAGGACTTGGGAGAGGAAGATGAGCACTTAATGTTGGAGGATATAAATGGTCTCCAATCCAAATTATTTGATTTGTCGTCACTCAATGGTGCCCAGGAGGTGTCTACTATAGCGCATATGAGTAGTAAGCTAAAAACGGTTTGGACCTGGGTAGTTGGTCAGGGGAAAAAGTCAGTAAAAGCCAGTATGGATAAGAGGAGGAAACAGGCCCTTCAAAGTTTGGGTGAGCAGCATTAGATATTAGATTCATAGAATCTATATTGAATCTATATAGATCCGTTTAGAAATACATTGAATAACGTGGAACAAAAATAATACACAAGGTTACATTTGAATTGTCGCTCACTCGGTTTCGCAGCCATTTCGTATCATTTACATTTTCAATTCCGCATATTCTCGTTATTATGGGTGCTCTAATATCACTACCGATAGCTGCTTCCACTACAGCCATCTCGTCCCTTGCCTCATGCTTCGGGGCTGCGGCATGCCTGGCGTTCTGCTCATCCATAGGAGGAACTTTCCAATCGTCTATTCTTACTAGAATCACCTATGCTTTCTTCCTCCTATTTAATTCACTTCTTTCCTGGGTGGTATTATCGCCATTCATCGTACATAAACTTGAAAAGGCTACTTTTGGATTCATTAACAGTCAGTGTGGTGAAGGCGGACAATGTATCAGTTTTGCTTCGGTCCACAGAATCAATCTCGCTCTTGGTGTATTGCATTTGATTTTAGCAGGGCTTTTAGTTAATGTAAAGTCCACTACGAATCCAAGAGCTGCTATCCAAAACGGTTGGTGGAAAATGAAATCTTTCTTGTATGTGGTCTTGATTTTGGTTAATTTCTTGTTGATTCCAGATGGTTTTTTTGTGTTCTACGGAAACCATATCGCCGTCGTATTTTCTACGATGTTCATTGGAATCGGATTGGTTTTACTTGTTGACTTTGCTCATGCTTGGGCCGAAACGTGCTTGGAGAAGATTGAACTAGAAGAGTTAACCGGCGAAGGAGAATACAACGCTGCTTTTTGGAAAAGATTACTCATCGGTGGTACATTGTTGATGTATATTGCCAGTGTCATTGTAACGGTGTTAATGTACGTTTTCTTTGCTGGAAGTGGATGTGGAATGAACAAAACAGCCATCACACTCAACATGTTTTTTGGTTTGATCATCTCGGGCTTATCTGTGAACCAAACAATTCAAGAATCTAACCCACAAGCTGGTTTGGCCCAATCTTCAATGGTAGTTTTCTATTGTACTTACCTCGTCATGAGTGCCGTCGCCTCTGAACCAGACGATATGAATTGTAATCCCCTCGTGAGATCAAAAGGTACGCGTACGGCCAGCGTAGTGATTGGTGCATTCTTTACGTTTATAGCCGTGGCCTATACTACAACCAGGGCTGCTGCTAATTCGGCATTTTTCGACGAAGATAGTACAGAAATGTCTAGTGGCTTCATTTCTGATCAACCAACTGGTAGAAATGAAATGAGATATCAAGCTGTCAAACAAGCAGTGGAGGAAGGCTCATTACCAGAGAGTGCCCTTAATCAGCTTGACCTCTATGACGATGAAGGTGAAAATAATGATGAAGAAAGAAACAGTGTCAAATACAACTATGCCTTATTTCATATCATCTTCTTTTTGGCCACTCAGTACGTGGCATCATTGCTTACAATAAATGTTAAGTCCGATGAGGTAGGGGACTTTATCCCTGTAGGACGTACATATTTTATGAGTTGGGTCAAAATTGTGAGTTCGTGGGTGTGCTTCGTTTTGTATGGTTGGAGTCTTGTGGCCCCAGTTTTTTGGCCCGACAGGTTCGGTGTTCAGTTGTAAAACATCTTGTCTACAGCGATAAATAAGAAGAGTAAGCTGAGAGTCGGGAAGAATACAGTAGTTTAGTAGGATAGGTCAAGTATTATTAGTGTTGTAATGAATAGCTATATTTTAACTTTTACAATCATTTGTTAATGTTTATACTTCAAACGTAGCATTTGGCTTTATGTACCTCTACCCCAATCAGGAACCGCGAATTTATTGACCGGGACCATATGCGAAAAGTGAAAATTTAAAACTTTTCAACCATGTCTGCTATCATCAACAAAGCCACTGGATTCGTTAACCAAACCGTCGCTAAGTCCACCCAGTTAGCCAACTCCGCTGTCTACTGGGGTAAGGTTACTGGTGAAGTTGGAAAAATTGTGTACCAGAAAGAAGGTTTGGCTCCTCCTTCAACTGCTCAATTTAAACAATTCTACAACAATGCTTTGAAATTCGTTCAAACACCTAAATTACAACAAGAATTCTTACAGAAGGCTGCTGCTTTCCAACCATCCAAAGGTTGTGCTGTCAAAGCTGCTGTATACGGTACTCAATTATTGGCCTTCTTTTCAGTTGGTGAAATAATCGGTAGAAGAAGCGTATTCGGTTATCCATCCGTTGGCCATGCTGCCCACCATTAAGTCATGAAAGAAATGACAGTGTTGTAAATATAGAGTACATACTGTGCATGTTATATATATTCCTAGAAACCTTCTATTCTTTATTAATATTTTTTTCTTCTTCCTTTCTTCTTTTAGACGCTTCAATCATTGTTTGCTTTTGCTTCCTCTTCTGGCTTACAACTTTGGGAACTGTGGTGATTTGCTTTCTTTGAATTTGGTTCTTTTTCAAAGCCTTCTTATCGTTCTTACTTAATTTGTCCATATTTTCCATCCATTCAGAATAACCACTTTCGCAACCACTCTGCTTCATCACATTAATGATCGGCTTTACGAGCTGGGTGTCTTCTTTTGTGAAGAACGTGATAGCTTTACCTTGCTTTCCTCCTCTACCAGTTCTACCAATTCTATGAACGTAGGCTTGTGCACTTTGAGGTACATCATAATTTATCACAAGATTGACTCCCTTAAAATCAACACCTCTGGCTAACACATCAGTAGTAATGAGTACCCAAATATCCCCGTTTTTGAATCTTTTAATCGCTTCTTCCCTTTGCTTTGGAGTTCTCTCGGCGTGTATCACATCCACATTAAGTTTATCGTATAGCAATTCGTGAAACAATGCCTTGGCCCTTATGATGGATTGCAAGAAAATAATGATAGATGGCTTGAACTCACCATCTTGAATGAGCTGTCTTATAGCGAGAAGTTTTCCCTCCTCATTACCAGTAAATACAAGTCTTTGTTCGATAGTGTTGCTGGCAGCTTCTTTATGGCCAATAATCACTCTCACAGCATCGATCATAATAGCTTGACAAATTTCTTCAACCCCTGAAGGAATGGTAGCAGAAAAAATGGTCTTTTGAACATCTTTCTTGGACAAGCTAGATAAAATCGTATCAGTTTGCTGTAAGAAACCTTGCTCGAATAATTTATCTGCTTCATCCATGACTAGATTGTGAACATCTGATAGATTGATACACTCTTTTCTAATAAGGTCGATCAATCTCAAAGGAGTAGTCACAAGTACATCATATTTATCACCATTGACTTGTTTGTCAGAAAGTTTTGCTGCTAATTGTTTAGACAAAATTCCAATTTTCAAATTTAAACCTCTATTGAGAATATCCAAGTTCTGATATATCTGGGTGGCCAATTCATTAGTAGGCAAAATGATTAAACACTTAATTCCTGACTTTTCTTTCGGTTTGTTCGATGTGAGTTTATGCAATAATGGAATTAAATAAGCCAATGTCTTACCAGACCCAGTAGGAGCACACGCTATCAAATCTCTGTCGTTTAAAATGATTGGTGTGGCTTCACACTGAATTGGAGTTGGTTCTATGAATTCGGCTTTGATCAAGTTATCTAGAAGGCGTCTGTTGATGTGAAATCTTGAGATTAAATCTTCAAAGGATCCTATAGGCAAAGGAATATCATTACCAGTAACTTTTGATCTATTGATTTCTCGGAATTTTTTAGCTTCTTCGTTTGTGGCAATCTTTGCTGGTGGATCTTCATCCTCAACTTGTTCTTCTTTTTGTTTTGAAACTTGTGACTTTTTCTGTTTCTTTAAATTGAAGAAATCAGTTTCTCTTTCAATTTCATTTTTCAAGGATTCTTCCTTGTGAGTTTCAGTTTTTCTCTCTTGTTCACTGGGCAAAGCGAAATCCGAGCTAAACTTTTTGCTCTTTTTGATGCTGGCCCCTCTTGACAATACTCTAAAGATATCCATCTTACACTATCGTTAGTTGAGATGAGATGGAAATTGTGAGATTCAAATTAGATGCAAATTTCCATATACGCAGGATGTGCGAAACCAATACTTGATTGAAAAATTTTCCAGTTAACCATAGTATGAGTAGATTACTGACCAGCTTATTGGGAGTGGGAAGATTGGTTAGGTCTAGCACTGTTGCCAGGTCTACAATAGCAAGACGTAGTATCTACGTGGGGTCTACCGGTCCTAAAACCATTTTTTCACCCACCCTTAGAAAGACACAAGGACTGTTTCTTGAAAAAGAGGGTTTAAAACATGAAAAAAATATAGAAGAAAATGTTAAACATATCATTGATTTTCTCGAAGACAAATATAGAATCGAACCAAGACTTGCATTACAAGTGCTTACTCATAAATCCTTTGGACAAGGTATATTAGACTTCAATGAAAAATTATCCGCTATGGGTCAAAAACTTTTAAACTGGTACACCGCAAAAACTGTGATTTCCACTCCAAGTAGAACCCAAAACCACAACGATTTGGGTATAAATGATATGAACTTGGACACTCTAGGTCAACCGATTTCTAAAGAGCTATCCGGAAGATTTGCTTTAGGGCTCTTTGCAAAAATGACTGGATTAAACACAGTAATGTTCTGGAAGAGTTACGGCACTAGTGGGATGACTTTTGAGACCAGTGGGGAGTTGAAAGTTAGTGCTCAAATGATGTATGCATTGATCGGCGCTGTCGAGTTTACTCATGGTAAAGAGGTGGCCGAAGAGTTTATTGGTGAGAAAATATTTGCACGGGTAGAACAGATCGCTGAAGAATTGGTCGAAAAGGACTCAGTAGAGGAATAATTGTATAGACGTCAGTAACCCCATTGTACATAGTTAATGAACTTTAAGAGTAGAAAAATCTATTGAAAGAAAGAGACAAGTTATATGGAATTGGGGGATCTTGAAAGATCGACTAAAGGAATCCGTAGAACAGCGTAAGGGCACCTAACGCGGGACACGATACTAATTCTACCTTTTATTTTTTTTTTTGCCCGTCCTCCCTCATGTCTAGTAAAACTGTAGTTGTCACTGGTGCTTCATCAGGTATCGGGAATGCTGTCGCAAAGGAATTTGCTGCGAGAGGATACAAGGTCATTGCAGGTGCCAGAAGATTAGAATCCATGAAAGACCTCGAAACTTTAGGGGTCAAGACTATCTTCCTTGATATTACCTCTGATAAATCTGTTAATGACTTGTCAAAGTTGATTCAAAATGAATATGAAGGTGAGGTAGTCTATCTCTTCAATAATGCTGGTCAAAATTGTACCGCTCCAGCAGCCGAAGTAGATATTGAAAGGGCTAAAAGGTGCTTCGACGTCAACTATTTCGGACAGATTAGAGTAACCACCGCTTTGACTCCTTTTGTCATCAAGACGAAGGGTACCATTGGTTTCACTGGTTCTGTGGCCGGGTTCTCAGGCCTTCCATTTGGACAAATTTACGCAAACTCGAAGGCTGCTATTCACTCGTATGCCAACGGTTTAGCTCAAGAATTGGCTCCCTTTGGGGTTAAGGTGAACAACTTCGTCACTGGTTTTGTTGATACTGGTTTCCCTGATAACGACACTTTCGAAACTCAATTATACAATGAAGAGTGTTTGGAAGAAGCGTTAAAGAATAGAAAGACAGTAATAAATAATCCTAACGCCACGAAACCTTCTGTTTTTGCCAAGCAAGTGGTCAACGATTTTGAAAGATCCAAGATTGGTAAAGTTGACTATTACAGAGGTAAGGAGGCTTCTGCTGTATGGTACTTGTCTGCTATTTTACCCAAACTATGGTTAAACGGATTTGTTATTAAGACTTTTCGTCTCGACAAGCTTTTTGAAACTGTTGAGCGTAAGTCTCGGAATTGAATTAATCCGGTTATCTAAGATCTTAAATTTTTATGCCCACACCTATATATGTACCTATTTCAATTATGAATTCAGTTCGACTTTTCTCGAAGTGCATAATGTCACAATTCTGCGCTATAATTATCGAAATTCCCCATGCAAATTGAATGATTCATTAAGATTTAATTGATTCACAAGTACTTCGTTTACTGTGTAGACGCCAGAGCCTTGAACTCATAATGTAGCGAGCTCCAGTTATTTCGCAGCAATCCATAGGTCGTTAGCATTGAACGGAATGAGATTTTGCACCTAGCTCGAGGTAGGTTGGATTTTGCCCGGCTACCTATCACCAAGCTTATGTCATAACATTGACTGTTTCTACAATAGTGGAAATTATTTGAAGTTCCGGTTATCAGAAACAGTCGAGAAATAAGAAAGCTTCTGAAAGGATGAGATTTCAACTGACGCATGTCAAAAGAGGTATAAGCGTTTGTTTATCACCTTATGAAGACCTAGGCACCTTCTATACAAGAGGCTTGAACATTCTCTCATCTCGAACCTGGAATTTCTTGACTTGCCTGGCAGAAATACACGTCCTGAATTCGTTCACGCCGCATGGATTAGTAGCATACGGTACACATAAACAATACACTGTACACTGTAAGCACACATTGGATTACACGATCCTTTCTCTACAATAACTAGATGACACCTCCATAATCTGCTCTTAGTAGACGATCACACACTAATAAAAATAATTTTTCTCCGAATAAACCTTAAATCTAAATCTCGTATAATATTTCGATATGGTTAGAAAATATTAACTATAGATAAAATTATTCGAGGGTGAGGGTATTGTGAGGGCCCATATGTCTTAGTTTTGGTGTGGCGGTCGTCCCAGAGACCGCGGGCCGCTGTAAGAGACTTCTGTACCCCTGCAACCGCGTCAGATCGATCAAGGTGCACACCGCGCGTCTCAATTTGAAGAGAAATTTTCTATCTTGTTTATTCTCGTCCCTCAAGGTCTTTCACAACGTCTCAATTGACATGAGCGAAAAGAACTTAGCGCATCACTTGAAGGTTTTCAAGCAGTTCCTTGAGATCTCCGCTGACCGTGGTAATTCCAAGTCAAAGACTGGAGAAAGAGCCGCTAGAGCTAGAGAAAAATTATTAAAGTTATCTGACAGCCAATTCAAAGAATTATCTACTGATGTTTACGATGAATTAAGGAGAAGAATTGATGAATCAAGAGGTGAACCAGATTACTTATTACCCAAGCTGACATTCCACCCGAATAGAAACAAAGCTAGGCAAAAATTGAGTACTTTACCTCAACATAGGTTTAAAGATTTGGTATCTGACATTTCTTATGAAATTGAAAGAAGAGGACTACAAAATGACCTTTCTACAACCGCTGATCCCAGCGCTAATGCTGACTTTAATGGCGCCGCTGATCCTAGCGCTGATACTAACATCAGTCCTGGAACTACCACCAGTCTGAGGACTGCCGCCAACCCTGGTGCAATTGATGGGATTGACACTAAAAAAGATTTGGACGCAGATGTTTCAAAAAATTCACTTGCATCTGACGTTCCCAACCAAACCATTGGGATCTCAAGTAAAACCGTGGTACCTACAAAAGCCAATTTAACCTGGTCCAGTGATGAAGATGATGATGATGATGATGAAGCATCTCAAATTGAGCCTGACCTTAATGAAATACCTCGTGATGAGAAAAACGAACTTCATAATGCTACTAGTTTAGGTACAGGGTTAGCCGCTGGTCTTGGCGCCGCTGGTCTTGGTGCTGCTGCTTTTACTACTACCCATGCTGGTACAAATTCCACAGATGGTAGGGCCAACACTACTGAAACAGATGAAACTATATCTTATTTGAAATCAGAATTAGAGAAAACTCAGCTTGAAAATAAACAGTTGTTGGATAAAAATTCTTATTTGACCAAGAAGGTTGCTCATTTCGATGATGAAAGTAGTCAGTGGGAGATTTTAAAGGCAGATTACGAATCAAAGCTTGAGAAACTCACAAACAACACAGACTCCACTGATACAATTAAAGAATTAGAACAACTCAAGGCAGCTAGTGCTGCATTAAGGTTAGAAAATCAGTCTTTGAAAAACTCCGCCAATGCTTCGTCTCGTGATCATACTAGAAATAATAGCATGAATACTTTATCCAAAGATTTGACTAATGCCGGTAATAGTGCTGGTTCCAATCAAGGTGACTCGTTCTCGAGATCCAAGCCAAGTAATGACCAAATGAAGTTGATCTTAGACAGATTATCCGACTTGGATGCCACTCCAGTGACTCCGAAGAAACCATCCTTTGTCAACTTGAGAAATGATGTTTCGACTTGGCAAAAGAAGTATGAGGACTTGAAAGCTAACAAGCTTCTTAAAGAATATAATGCTAACTTATTGAGCCAAAGTCAATTGAAGTCTTTCATCACTCCAAACGGATTGATCCCAGTTCACTTGTTGACGTCATTTCACTCATTGATTGAAACATTTTTCATCTATATTGAAGAAAAAAATTTCAACTCCGATGTCCTTTTTGATAAAGTATCCAATATCTCTGTTGTTGCAAACGATATCGCCAATCGCGGCGATAACAACCGCTTAAACTCGAACGACCTTTCCATTCAAGTGAGAGATTCTGCCAGCCATTTTCTAACTGTAACCAGATATTTCGCTCTTTACACGAATTTGTTACCAAAAGTGGTTGTGGAAAGGTCAGCCACTGGTTTAGTTTTTTCGATTTGTGAGTTGATAAACAAATGCAAAGTTTCTAACTCTAGTGCACTCAATCAAGATTTCAACGAGTCTGTTTCGTCAATCCCAGAATCCAATCCGCAAGCTAACGGAACTAAAGGTGTGAATGGTGACGATACCTCTGTAGGAGTCAGACCATTGAGAATGGCAAACAAGTTGAAAAACTCTACCGACGCACTCGATAAAACCAATGAAACTCCTCTGCCATCAAAGGCCACTCCAAGGAAGTTTAATGCTTTGGCTTCAAGATTGGAGAGATCCTCTGACTCGTTGAACACCTTAGAAAATGGTTCGACTGGAAATGAAGAAAGGGCCGTGAACACTACTAATGAAGAAAAGAGCATCAACTCCAGTGTTAAAAACGGAAGAGCTTCTACTCCAAAAAAGAATGTATTGGATAGAGTTAAACAGTTTGAAAGCCCTCCGCAAGATAACCGCAATGACTCTAGTAACAGTTTCATCTTGAACAGAACATCATTAGAAATGAAGAAATCTCCAAAGGACAGAGCGCGTCACTTTGATATAAATGATAAGGATCTTAACGGTGAGGCTGACCTTAGTACCAGCTCAATCAAATCTACTAGTTCCAACATTGTTAAGCCTGTGGCTACCGGCGTATTTGGGGCTGTAGCTGGTGCTTTCGGTGCTGGTGCTGCTAATGGATCCGAAGACAAAAATAGCTTATCAAGTGCTGAACTCAAGGGAAACGAATCCAAAGAAATTTCTTCTGATATCGCAGACTCTAATGAAGCTGCATCTAAAAATATTGGTGATACAACTGCTCGTGCAAATTCGAGAGGACGTGGTCTTTTCCAAAGTATACGAGACAGATTTGGTGATTCCACAAACAAAGCTGCTGACATCAAAGATGCTAAAACTGATACAAAAGCTAAACCTGATATTAACGATAAAGATTTAAAACCTGGCCTGACTCTGACACCTAAAGAAGAGACCGTACCATCCTCCGGACACACTGATTTGAATGATGATGATGTTAAACAAGATACCAGCACTCATGACACTAGTAGTGATAATCTTCAATCCTCTACTGCTGAAACAACCCCTTCTAAAGATGGTAACTCTGACATAGAGATTTCTCCAAATAAGTCTTTCCAGTCAGTGAGAACCAGAATAGCTGATGAAGCCAAAGGAAGAGCTCCATCATCTTCAGCTTCCGATACCACAATCAGGAATGATGAATTTGAACCTTCAATCCGCAGGGTTAGGGTGACTTCACCTTCAGAGGCTAATTCAGATAAAGCAATCGACTCTTCCAAGAATAGCTTTGGTGTTGCTGCTCCTGTTGCTTCTGCTGCAGTAGTCGCTACTTCTGATGGGGCAGTTGCTTCTACAAGCGAGAAAGGGAATAATGGAGGGGTTGACAAACTGGAAAATAACTCAAACCCAATAAGTGTGACTGGTGGTAAAAGCTCGATTTATGAACCTGAAGACCTCAACCAAGAAATTGATATCCCTAAAGAAACCAAAAGCGTTAAGAAGGTTGCCATTAATCAAACGCCAATGACAAGCTCTCCCAAGAAACTGGCTCCTACTGATTCTGAGGAAGAATCAGAAGAGGATGAGGTGGAACAGAAGGCAAGGCAGAGACAAGAGTACAGAAAGTCCATGGCAGCTGCTACGTTTAATGTAGATTTGTTTGATATTGATGACCCAGATAACACGTTAACCCAGGTTTTACTTTACTTGGAACATCAAACCGTTGAAGTAATCAACACAATTCAAGTCCTATTAACGGCTATCAGAAAGCCTAATGCCACTAGAGGCGAGTTGAGCCAAAAGTCAATATCCGTTACTGAAGTTATCAAACAGATGACTGAAGCTACCAATACTTCCATGAACCAAACAAGAAATGCTCAATTAAAAGAGCATGGAAGTTGGATTGTTAAAAGTTTAGAAGATTGTTATCATCGGATGAATATCTTGTCCAAGCCTACTTCAGATAACAAGAAAGAACAAGAATTTGCTGATAAGTCTTTGAAACAAAGATTAGCAGGAAACTGTCACGATATTGTTAGATGTACTAAAGAGTTAGTAAAGACAGTTGAAGAAGCCAGCTTGAAAGAGGATATTGCAAATTTGGATGCAAGACTCAGACATGCTGATGATTTAACTTGATCAGCAATCTGATGATTGATTCGACGCCTTGGGCAAGTAGTTGTTCCAACTTTTCGTGTATTTTATATTTTTCTATTAATGCAAATTGTGAGAATAAAGGAAATCGTAGTTGTAGTCTAACACATGAATAAAGTCTATCTAACGAATAAACTTAGAAAGAAAGTTTTGATGATAATCAGAGTCTAATGAATCTGTTGTGAACTTTGAGTTATCTTTTAGCTTGTTTTCCTTCTTCCTGAAAGTTGAAGATCTCCAACTTTTCTTGGATTCTGATAAAAGAGGATTTGCTTCTAGTGCTTTTTTGTTCTCTGCCTTTTTCTGTTCTTCTTTTTCTTTCTTGATATTGGCAAGTTCTTGAAGAAGAGCTTCTGAATCTGAATCTGAGCCTGAGCCTGAGTCCGAATCTGATTCAGAGTCCGATCCTGATTCAGACTCAGACTTCGAGTCTGATTTCAAGTTCGAACCGTTTGAGCCTGCAGTAGATTCGGGTTCATTCCCATTTGATGGCTCACTAATGTCATCTTCAAGGTTTGACTTTGTTACTTGGTCATCATCTTTTATTATTTTTACCCTCTTGTCTAAATACCTTGCATTATTAGACCCTTTGCCATCATCGTGGCTTTCGGTATACACATGCCCACTGTTAATACTCTCATTAAACATCCTCACTTCATCGCTAGAAATATTGTACTTAATGTCTGACCTATACTTCAAAGTATTCTGCTGAGAAAGTCCCCTTGCATGGACTATGCTATCACCTATTGGCCGTTTCTTACCTCTCTTTGCTTCGAGTGTCGGTCTGTGATTTGTTGTCATTATTTAAATCTCAAATTAGCAAACTCTTCCTTTTCAAAGAAGCTGATATCAATTTCGCGATTTTGCAGCCGCTTACAAATATATTGTACTAAGGCTACCACATCGCTATGTCCAATGTATTCGTATTTCCAGCATTCAACAAAAGCTATCTGAAACGGAAGAGGTCTTTTATATGTTGTAAGGAGTGTCGCTCTCGAAGAATCAAATGTGAATTAAGAGCGTATTACGAAAAATCTGGCTGTGAAAACTGTTATCAAAACGACTACAACTGTGATCTAATCAAACTTGCTGACCTAGGAAACGAGAAACCTTGGGACCCGTTTGTACAGTACCCAATTGGAGACATCGATGACTTGAGTTTTTCCCGAGAAACTGGTAAAAAAAGGCAGAAATTGGTAGCAGCATCAGATAAAGAGTCGGATCAAGTGATTGACGATCAAGCTGCTTCTGTATCTTCCGATGGGTCTGTTATATCTAAGAAGACACCACTAGGAGATACTAATGCCAATATGGCGTCCCCTGCCGCAACTGCTCCACAGACTTCGCCAAGTCACGCTACCCCTTCGAGCAATCCATCGGTTCTGTCTAACACCTCCCGTGCTCTGTTCAATGTCTCTAATACCACATCACTGACGGATACACCTACAGTTTCTAGGCCAATACTTCCACTGGCAAACTCCCGTGCTGTCACTGACAGAAGAAGAGCAGCGTATCGAGACATTGACCCCCCAACTGTTTCCAGAAAAGAAGAATTCCCAGACATTATGCCAAGCAATAGAGGAATTATATACAAGTACAGTGGTAGCATTCAAGGAGTTACCCCATCATACATAAGAGCTCGTTTCAACTTCAACGTAACTTTTAATAGATCTAAAGTTGCGTATCTACTCAAATTAAAGGGAGAGAAAAAGCCGCTTGAGAATCCATTGGTGGAAGACTTCACAATCGATCAATTAGAGAACCTTAGGGCATTCTCGTTATTTGACACAGAATTCCTGTCTCAAAGTACCAGAGACCTCTGTGTGATTTATTTGGCTAAACACAATCAGGTATTCCCCTTAATTCACGAGCAGTCGTTTTGGGATGACTTTGATAGGCGTGAGATTCCTTCAGTTCTTGTATACTGTATGGTTCTAATAGCCTCGAAAGATAAGTTGAGTGAGCCAATCCTCAAAAGCATATTAGGAGAACGAGATTTCCAATCGAAGTTGGTTGAGTTCTCTGTCTGCCTTGAACAAAAAACGAGAGAATTACTCTTGAGGCTTCAGTGCATTGATAATAATTTGTTCATTAGGCTATTGTGTTTTTGCATGTTATCAATGAACTACTCAAAGAATCTGTTTCACAAAGAAAACTCCGCTAATGATATCTCCACTGCCATTAATTATGCTTTTGCTCTCGGTCTAGATGAAGACGACAGAGAAAGAAACTATGATGATCAACTTGTAGAGTACAGAAGAGGATTGATTTGGTCAATTTATATTATCAATACCTGCATCCAAATATCTATGTGCAATACTAACTGTATGAAGAAATGCACCCCTTTGCTGTTTAATGCAATTGAGTGTTCATTACCAAGGGCTGATAGTTTATTAGTAGGTTTGATTAAATGTCTGAAAGAAATCGAAGATATAAAAGTTGGATGTTTGTCAGAGAATCACATAAGGCTTCTTCATCAAGTGGAATATGGTGTTTGCTTTCACGAAAGAAATGACTTCACCTATGATATTGGCGATCAACCTTTCAAAAGAAATGAAATGGCCGGTAATTTCAGCAAGTACAAGAAGGTGATGAATCACTTTGTTACAAGAATCGTGAATAACAGTTTTCTATTAATAGCCCATCAAGATGCTACTACAAAAATAAACTGTACTACAAACATGCTTCACTATTTTTCATTATTGAATGAAGAATGGTCTTTTCAATTTCCTCTCGTGGCATCTGCACTAGAAGGTTGTCTTGAAACTGTACTACGCTATCATGACAGATTCCCTGACCTTTCAAAATATTTACCAATCTTAGAGACTTATGTCCATATATGGCCAAACTTGGATGAAGTTCAAAGAAAGTATAGACAATTGTTGTATCAGGACTTGCTCCACACACCACTGTCAGCATGATCCAAAATTGTACGGAATCTTACTCACCAAGTTGTTCAGATACGTATTGGTATGCTTCTGGTATGTTAGACAGCTTGGAATGTAAATTCCGATTATTTTGACCTGAAAATAGCTTTGTATATTAGCATATTATATACGAAAATACTTCCGTGACTCAGAAATACTCTCATGGGTTTAAAAGAGTTTCTCCAAAGTTCTCATAAAGATATACTTTTATAAATTAGCCTTAGCTCGTCTAGGCTGTCTATTACACTCATTACACGTTCCATATCTAGTCGTCGGATATTTCATCTTCCCAGTCATCGTCATTGTCGTTGTCTTCAACTCTTTGCGGCAAAAGCTCACTCATTACTGGACCACCGAACTCAGACAAGAGTCCATTAATGGAAGAAACCAATTCTGGTTCTAAATCATCCAAGGTTTGGGTTATTTTATAGCCATTTGTTAAAATTAGCTTCACCTCATTGATTGTCTCTTCATCTACCAGTTTATTAGGTATATCCCTGTAATCAACTTCATCTGAGTGAGGTAATTTTTGCTTTGCCTTGAACAAAAGGGATAGTGTTTCATAATAGTATACTTCTAAAATCTGGTCATTGATGTCTTGTACCACATGACACACTTGGATAGCCAAGTCGTATAGCTCCAATTCAATACCGAATTTTGCAACCGTAAGTAATGGTTGTATCAATTCCACAATAGCGAAGTTCACTGCATCATCATTTACTTGTGATTGTATCTGTTCTTTCTTCTGAGTGAACAATTCCCAAGACTTTTGAAGAGCTTGTTTGGCTTCATCATTTCTCTGCTGAGAAATTCTGATTGAGGATAATAGAGAGTGAGTTTCTGGGTTAGAATTGTCGATCTCCAAAGCATATTCAATGAGTTCGTCACATTTTGATTCTGCTTCTGGCTCCATACACAAATCTGTCATCCAGATCTCGATTTTGGCAAAGATCCCTTCATTGAGTTTCTTTATAATTTTATCATCTCTATTACCATCTTTGTACTCTGTATTCAATTTATTTAGCCCAGCATCCAAATAGGCAATCCCGTCTTGTCCTCCAATAATTTGTCCAAGGTATAAGAATTTTTCCGTTCCTTTTTCAGCGGTTGGATCCATTTCACAGGTTTTTGTGAAGATATTATATGCTTCTTCCACCTGATTATTTTCTAATAAGACTTCTCCAAACAATTGGAGGTATTCTAAATCATCTTGATTCTCTAGGAGATTTGAAGTAAGGAGTTCCAATGCTCCCTCTGGTTGAGAGTTATCAAGGAAGTATTTGGCTTCTTCTACTATACTCATGATGAGTTCAAATTATTTTTCAAGTCATCGCGAGGTGCGTTATATATGTTGGAACTCTCTGGGGAACAATATGGGAAGTTAGAGAATGAGGTACGGATTCTCCAACTCATCTACCATCGGAATAAAAACCAGCACAGGCTTCTGGTATGGTGGAAGTACTTCAAAATGTTGTTGTCTCGTTTGAAGAAGATAGTAACCGAGCCGTTGGCTGCGAACATAGAACCCTTGTATCAAAAGAAGCTTATAAGGAAGTGCTTCTATGAGTTTTATGGCATTGTTGCCTTGGGGCAGTTCATATCTCTTGGCATGGTACTTGTAGGAAGTTTGGCGAGAATAAATGAAGTCTTAAAAGGATTCGAGAAAAAGAAGGTTGGGCCAAAGCAAAGCATCAAATTGCAAGACGAACAGCAGATTAATAGCTCAGAAGATTTGGGAGAGGTTATAGATATAGCAGAGACATTTTCAAAGAATTCAAGTCCTAGGGAAACTCCTATCGGAATAATTAATGTTGGCAACAGCACTGATGTGGCCAAGGAACATATCAATAAACAAACGAAAGATATCGGTAAAAATGCAAAGGCAGGTAAAATAAAAAAGGAAAATAAACAGAAGAAGAAAAAGAAGAAATTCAAAAGTGATATAGACAAGATATTTGGATAATATAGAATGTAATGTTATAATAAATGAGTATTATGAAAGAATAAAAAAGTTGTAGATCTTACTGCGTATATTTTACTAAAATTGAACATACCGTGGTTGCATATCTATGTGTAACTCGTCATTAATTCCTGTGTTCATTCCCGTATTCATGCCTGTGTTCATGCCTGTGTTCATTCCGTTATTCATCCCTCCCTCTTCGTTACCTTGTGGTTGTTGATAGGTTTGGTTCTGTCTTGATTGGGCCATCATCGCATTCATTTGCATTTGAAACTGCATCATTTGATACTGTTGCTGCAAATACTGGTTTTGTTGTGGTTGCGATGTAGGATGTGGATTAACTTGGCGTTGGTCTGGAGATTGGGGGGAGTTCATTGATACCGGCGTAAACTGGTTCAACTGGTCAACATCAAGACAAAACTCATCGTCATAATCAATCACATTAAAGAAGCAGGGGTCATTGTTGTCGTAATATTCGTTCATTATTGGCATTTGGGCATAAGGTGGGTTGGGGTGGAGACTTTGGGAATTTGGAGCTTGGGAATTTTGTGTATTCTGATAGTTTTGGTTGCTCACATGGTTTATTGACCTTGTTTGGCCATTGATTGAATGAGGATGTGTGTTTTGAGCTTGAGAGTTAGATTGTTGTGATTGTGATTGTGATTGTGATTGTGGTTGTGATTGAGAGTGAGATTGCGATTCTGTTTGGAATGAATCATAGCCTGAATAATCAAAATTTTGATACAGTTGTTGAACGGGCTGACTAGTAGGTATTCTCTTGGCGAGTTCATGTTCCGAATCCGGAGATTGGCTCAACTCACTTGAAAAAGGAGAGAGATCGCGAGGGTCAAAAGATGAATCACCATGTTTATCTTCAGCATTATAGGCTTCATTAATCATCTCAGAATACTTAGACATGTTGGAATCGATATCAATTCCCTTCTTCTTTAACTCCTTCTTCAATCTGTTTTTGATTCTTGA
Organism: Yamadazyma akitaensis; assembly: GCA_030581475.1. Taxonomy (NCBI): domain Eukaryota; kingdom Fungi; phylum Ascomycota; class Pichiomycetes; order Serinales; family Debaryomycetaceae; genus Yamadazyma; species Yamadazyma akitaensis. Next base: position 128,966 of record JAKTTN010000008.1, read on the forward strand.
TTTTCCTTTGAATCCAGAAGGTAAGAATTTACATTCACCCCCTTCAATATGGATTTCACACCAACTTTCAGAGTTCTCAAAAAACTCACCACACATGGAGCAGTTTCCAGAAGACTTAGCTCTTTCTTTAGTTTTGGTTCCCTTTGGATACTTAAAATGTCTAGACTTTAAATGAGTCTTATAAGTGTCTCTTCTGGAAAAGCCACCACTAGGATGACACTTATGAGTCACGTTATTCTCGTCAATGTACACACTAAACTTGTGGAAAGGACAGGAGTATGCTTTTTTGATAGAATGTTTTTTCAAGTGTCTAGTTAAATAGCCCCTTAATTTAAAAGTGGCCTCACATTGGGGGCACTGGTGGAGCTTGTCGTCGCCACCAGAAGCAGAGGCAGGCGACATTGTATCAGCAGACTTTGGGCTGGAATTAGTGGCGTGGCCATGTTTGGACATGACACTGTCATTATTACTAGAGTTGGAGATCGTTGGAGAAATATCATGGGAATCGTGGGAGTTGTCGTGAGAGGCGGTTCCGTGAATGTTGGAGTCACTGGAGTCCGGGTTGGAAGTCTTTTGTTCTTGCTTTTGGGCATTAATGGAAAAAGGTTTCATAGAGGAATCATCAGTAAACGTCCATTCGATTTCTCCATGTTCATTTTTAAAAGGTAAAAATTGATTTGAAATTCCGGTGGAGCAAGCCTGAGCTGACTTACAGGTAAGGGGTTCAACCTTGATGGTACTAGGAAACAAGTTAGGAGACTTGTTGTTCCTTGTTGGTGATTTAGTCCGTTGCTTCTTTGTCTCGTCCACATTTAATATCAGGCGAATAGGATATGTTAACACTGCAAGAATGGCGAGGAAAACCTGGACCAACGGGTGTTCGGCGATCTGTGCTACTAGCGTACTGTGAGTCATACTATGTGGGGTCAGGATAGCAGGGCTTATTACTCTGCAAAAAACGATTCTACAAAATTCCAAATAAAATGAGTGCTTGGTAAAATTTTTCCCGCTAGGAATTTGAAAGTGAGAGTTCAAAAAATAAGAAACTTGTGAGAATTTCAATGATAATGACGAGGTCGTGCGCGGATGCTAAGGGATAAAATACAATAGGTGTTACCTCTACGGGGTAGAAATTGCAACCTGAGGAGGGGTGGGGCAAATTCAAATACAGAAGTACGAGAAGCAGGAAAGTAGCAAGGGGCTCAACCGATAGCAGCAAGTAGTGAATAATAGAATAACAAAATAACAGAATAAGCGAATAAAGGCTGGGTTTGAGGCATTTAGAGAGAGACATTTGAGGAGAATAGGAGTGGCTACAAGAAAACATCAGCCTGGGCGGGCCTGTGGTCTAAGGCCGGATTATAATGCAAGTGCAGTGTTTCCTTATTGGTGTAATTTACCTCATAATAACTCCGAATGTTTTTAAAAGCTTATAAAAATCGTCTAATTATTGCTTATCGTCACCGCATTGGGGGGTAAAGTCTGCGAGCATGTCAGTGCAAAGGGGAAGAGAGAGCGGATGACATTATTAACGGAGAAGGTGCATTCTGTGGCGACGTTACTATTCTTTACTCGCGTGGAGCACCTAGGTGAACAAGTCTAGTCGTATTCTCAGTATCTGGCTTGTTAGTATTCCCCGGCCTTGTAATACCTCGCTATCCTCATTCCGAGGTTAGATGTCGCGGGCTCGTAATGTGCATTGTTCGCCATGATTTTATCTTGGTTTTGCGCTATTCATCTCAATGCTTTATCTCGAAGTACTTGAAGTTAGTACTTCTAGTACGTATTTGTAGTACGTATGATGCGTCCAGCATTTTAACAATAAAGGGAGAGGCAGAAGGCTTGTAAGCATGGATTTTTATCTCGAACTCCGACGTGTTAGGCGTAGACACCGGAACACCGCGGTGAAGACTCCAGATCTTATCCTGCAGAACGCATCTGATTATATAACTAGTAGTTTGCTTACTCGCTTCTCGTACATACCACCAATTTCGTACATATTCACGGCAACGTTGCGTTGGGATCTGCACTGCAACACTTTAAGACTAAATTGTGGCGGTCTCGGATAGATCCGAAATCAACCTGGTTTGCATATTTCGCTTTTAAACGGATCCTGTGAACAGTAGAACCCAATCAAGCACAAATCAAATCGATATGGTATACGCTCAGTCAACGTGTTCCCACTACTTCAAGTTCAGCTTGTACTGACAAACAATGCTAAAGAAAGAAGAACCGTAGGATGTGGAGGGACACCAAACGGTATGCGGGACATAAGGAACCTGAGAACCTGAAAGTCTGTTTATTGCTGAAAATATGAGTCTATACATACTAGTCAGATGCAGCATGAACTACTGGTTTAGCATGTCTAACTTTAATTACGAGTGTCAAACTAACGAGGAAACTCAATAAACAAATACGGAAGTATAATGCTAAATTGTCGAGATCGTCAAGTAGTTTTCCGAACACTAATGAGAATAAGCTGGTAGATATAGCAGGTGCTATCATGAACAAGCCCCAAGTAGAACCCAACATTTCTACCCCCCAAAGTTCTGCTATAATTGTAGGGTATATAGTGAATACTCCCCCGTAGTTGATACCATCAAGCACTGTAATCAAATTTATTGATGAGCCAGATAAATATGAAGAAGAAATTAGCTGGTTCACCACACCAATCATAAGTAGACCAATCAAGATGTCTCTTTTATTACAGTGGTCAGAAAGGAAACCTACCATAAGCCTCGTAATGGTTGAGAAAATGGAAAGTAGTATAATTTGTTCGTTAAGATCTGCATGTTCTTCCTTAACTCTATTGATTCTACCGATAATACTATTCAAATTATTCTGGTATGTTTCTAAAGGACCAAGGTTTAAGAATAGCGATGCAAAAAGTGTATACATCACGGGACTTTTGAGGAATTTAATGAATTTAGCCTGGTGACTTGGAGGTTCAATAGAGCTGATTGGGATCAATTCAGTGTTCTCGTCTATTTTATGTGTTCGTCCAATAATCAAGGAAGTGGAAATGAAGTTAAGGATCCCCAAGATCAAATACAACCAGGCAAAAAAATTGAATACGTGGAGAAGATTTAGATGATCTTTTTGGCGAAAGTATGCTAGCTTTAACAATTGAGTAGCTATCAAAGATGAAAGACCATAACTAGTCACAGGAAGCGAAATGGATAGCCCCTTCCTTTCCGGATAAATCTTGGAACATGTGAGTAGACTCAGGAAGTATAACGATGAGGTTCCAAGACCAATCATGCAATAAGTAAAACAAAACCATGGGAGTTTATTCTCAATTGCAGCTGCGGTGTAATAATTTAAAGCATAGCTTGGTGCTAAAAGTAAAATAGAAAGTATGGAAAGTAGGTTATTACCGTATACATCAGATAAATATCCAAGTGCTGGTAAGCACAAGTACATACCCACTACTGTAAATGAAGATATCAAATTTATGTGGAAGACTGTAAAGTTCAAGTTATGAATCATGTTTTCTGCAATCAACAGGAAGACTAAGACGCTTCCAAGAAAAAGGCATGAAAGGAGCGATATGAGAAATGAAACCTGTTTGATCACGCCAACAGAAACGTAAGTTTCAGCAATATTTCGGATCTTTATCGATACGTGGTTGATCATCCTTGCAGAAAATTCCGTGCGAAAAGTCACAAATATATTCAAATCTGATTTGAACGTGTGAAGTTGTAATGAGAAGGGAATAAAAGAGTGAAAAAGAGTGAAAGCGAAAGTTGCTGTGGGTGGCTGTTGTCGACACTCTACGTTCCTCATTGAAAAAATAATATAAGTATCTTATAGTGTGCCTATTATTTGTGATTGTTGTGAAATTTGCGAAATCTGGGGTATGGTTGCAAATAAAACAATGACAATGAGAGATTATTACAATTTTAAATATCAGTTTGAATACAATCACCAATTTTATAACTTTGATTATTGAATTAGGAGAGGTCACACTTGGTAGGCTCAAATAAACGAAAGCATGTATTTACGAATGCAACATGCTTAGTACGGACTTCCGTGTATTTCAGATGTATTCTACTGATTTATAAACTAAAAATGAGATACACCAGAGTACTATAATCGTTGATTAATTTAAATCAAAGACAAAATTAAAAGTCCCAAAGCACCAAGTGGTGGGCCAGCTAAGACGACACCAGCATCCTTTGAAGAGCCGGACTTGCTAGAAGAATCAGATTTACTGCTACTAGACTTGTCCTCCTTTGAAGCACCTGAACTCTTACTAGAAGAGTCAGTCTTGCTGGAAGACTTGTCCAGCTTAGAAGCACTAGAAGCCTTACCAGAAGCTTCGGCCTTGCTGGTGGATTTATCCAGCTTGGAAGTATCGTCGGACTTGTTAGCAGATCCAGAAGCTTTAGCAGAAGCACTTGACTTGTCTGCTCTCTTTTCTAAGTAAGCAGCATCAGGAGCATCAGTTACCAAAGCTTGATAAGATTTGAACCAATCTTCAGTTTGAATTTCTGGGAGAGTAGTCCACGAAGGGTCTTCAGCAATCACGGTGGCTAAACTCTCTGGAATTACGTCAGCTCCTAAGTATTGATTGTACTCAGCAAGGAGAGCTTGTGGTTGGTCGTTTCTAGCGACGAAGTTAATAGCGTTGGCAGGAGCAGCTTGATGGAAACCTACGGACATTCTAAGGGAGTGAAGTATTCAGTAGATAGAGATTTAAGAACAGGGGGATTTTACGCCTATTTATACTCGAATGAAGAGGGATATTGCCTGACATCCTAAAAAAGATATGGCAGTGGCTTTTATTCCCTCAAGAATCCCAAAAGGGTCGGTTACATGTGCCCAACCCTCCTAATTATCTAACTCTAAGCCTAATCTGTGTCAAAAATAGCAATAAATCGGAATTCTTTGTTGCAAGAAATAGTACAAGCGGATTTCATTGGTGCTATTTCAGTTAAGCCTGAATCATTATAAGCTTTAGGGGCTTGATTGATAAACCACCACAGCCCAAAAACACAAAGTCCACGGGCAAATTGAGCAATTTTGGCCGCAGTCACTAATACTAAAGTTCAGGATAGAAGTATAATCAATAGCTAAAAATAAGGCGTACTGGGGGCATTCCAACTTCTAGTGAGGGCATTGGTATGCTTAGTATGATGTAGACGTGGGTAAATGTATCTATAGGTAAGTGACGGTCGCTTGTCTGTAATGGCTACTACACGAAGTTATAAATAGCCCGAAGGTTAGGCCATATGGGATAAACGTTTTCGAATATTTTTAGTTGATGCAGAATTTGCAGTTTAGCTTTGACACAATTTGCAGTTTAATTTTGACACATTTAGTTGATCAAATAAATCTACTGCGGGCTAAAAATAGGGTAGGGACGATTTTTGTTTTTTGATCTATTTAAGTAGATGGGTAACATTTAAGAAAACAGGGGTCGAATAAAAGAATGGGGTCAGCTAGTAGACATGTCTCGTGTGTTCTTAAGCTCATAAAACGTCGTATTACTCCTACCAACCCCATTTAAAAACCCAGAAGTGTTAAGAAGCAAAAATAAACTTTGAAAAAATACCTCAAAGCTTAGCCACCACAACGTGAACGGCAAATATAGTCACAAGAGTGGGTATGTTTTAGACGACCCTTTTGAATAGTGGAGTAGTAATTATATTTATGGAATAAGATAGAGGAATACATACAACACCTTTCGATTATCTGGGTGCTGGGCTCCTTTTATACACCCTTAATTTAGGAATGAGTTTGTACCACATGATAAGGATGTAAACAAAAAATTTACACAAATGCCCAATTATTGGAGTAATAATAGCTCAAGACTAGAGGTATATCTAAATATAGGTAGCTTAAAAAGGAAAGGAAGTACGGGATTCTATTTCAAGGATATCCAACTAGATTTCCAGGTGTAAAGAGAAAGCATTCGAAAGGGAACAACTCACTATCCCGATAAGATAAGCCAACAGCGGTAATAGATTACTTGCAAAGGTGAATGAAATTCTTAAACAAGGAGTTGTCACAAAGTATCGTATTAAGTAGTGTATGCTACCAAGAATATAAATAATTATCAGTAAAAAATAACCGTGGGGGGAAAGAGTGTGAATGAAATGGTAAATCCAGTTATAATGTGATTTATTTTGTTAATTAGGCCGGTGAGTTTGGTACATCAGCAATAGTTGCTCTTCATCGCTCAGTATTCCACAGTACCCAATTATAAATACACAAAGGATCCAACAAATTATAGCCAATTTGGAATCCCAAAAACTGACGATCTAAACTTAACGTAAGACTCGTCAGAACAGGTAGATGCAGAAGGGTTTTTAAAAGAGGTGTGTAGTTAGACCAGCCTAGTTTGTAGCGAGAGTTTCTTCGAAGCCTACGAAAGCCCTTGCTTTCATTTGTGTTACAAGTCCCTTTCACCGATAGAGGTCTAGGTGCTTTACGGAGAGTTTTATGCTGAAATTAAATATTGAACTTTAAAAGGCAGCGAATCAACGTGATGTATTCTGTAGCCTCTACATAAGCCCTTAAATAGTTGAAGAATTTTTTCTGCGGCGATGCACGGCTGACAAAAAAGTCCAGTACGAAGAATTTTGCGATGGGGACACGATACAGAATTCAATCAACCTGTTTGGTTTTATCGAACATTTTCCGTAACCAAGTTACAGTGTAAGTAGAGATCGTGGATATTGAAATTGATCCAGCGGTAGCAGCCCTGGGAGAATTCTTTTGACTCGCCAATAGGGAGTTATTCCGAAGATGTGGCGATGCAGGAATAAGTCCGGTACAGTAAATAGGAAAAAAGAAAGGGGTAAAAGATGATACAATAGAATGCAACATTGTGTGAGCTTACATAATTAAACGTGGTGTGTCAACCTATTAAACACGTTAGGGAAGGTATTAGAGACGGGTGTCTGAGGCGTGATGACTGTGGGCTGAGAGTTTACCGCGATCGTTCTGAATTAAGGAAAAGAACCAGGGGAGTAATGGTGGTGCAGATGCTAGTTTGGGTAACTGGTGCTGGTTCTGATAATGAGCACTGGTTGTGGTTGTATTTGAGGTCGTGGCATCGCATCACAGTGAACACCGCCGTACAGGACCCCAGTTTGTATCGCGATATGCTGGCCAACCAGCTGAGGCTGGACGCGCTAAAGACACGTAGCATTTGTATAACCGAAAATAATAATAGAATACAAAACAAATAAATACACAAACACGAGAGGAAGCTAAATAATAAAAATATATTAAACTCATCTCTGCTTTTCTTGACTTTACAATTTCTCAACTCTCTTTTCCTATTCTTTATTAAAACCCAAATTCTTCTTTCGTTTTTAACCTTGTACTCTTCTTACCTCATCTATTTCATCTCGTTTATTTTGCCTGTACCATTAAGGATATTCCTAAAAGCCCCAGGGCACGAAGGAAGACGGGCGACGGATGAGAATGGCGCGAGAGCGGCGAGATATCCCTGTGGGCAGACCTCGCAGTACAGGATTGCATCCTGCATACGTCCATTTCATTCGCCAATCGACATAGCGTGTATAAATAGCGTTGAATTTCCACTTCAGTTTCTCTTTGACATTATTTAATAATAGAAAAATGAAAGGATTAATCTTAGTCGGTGGATATGGTACTCGTTTGAGACCTTTAACTTTAACATTACCAAAGCCTTTAGTTGAGTTTGGTAACAGACCAATGATCCTTCACCAAATTGAAGCTCTTGCTGCTGCTGGTGTTACCGACATTGTTTTAGCCGTTAACTACAGACCAGAAGTTATGGTTTCAACTTTAAAGAAATACGAAGAAGAATACGGCGTTTCCATCACTTTCTCTGTTGAAGAAGAACCTTTGGGAACTGCTGGTCCATTGAAATTAGCCGAAAATATTTTGAAAAAAGACGATTCTCCATTCTTTGTTTTAAACTCCGATGTTATTTGTGACTACCCTTTCAAGGAATTAGCTGATTTCCATACGGCTCACGGTGGTAAAGGTACCATCGTTGCTACCAAGGTTGATGAACCATCCAAGTATGGTGTCATCGTCCACGACAGAGATACTCCAAACTTGATCGACAGATTTGTTGAAAAACCAGTTGAATTCGTTGGTAACAGAATCAACGCTGGTTTATATATCTTGAACCCAGAAGTCATCGATTTGATCGATATGAAACCAACTTCTATTGAAAAGGAAACTTTCCCAATTTTGGTTGAAGAAAAGAAATTATACTCCTTCGACTTGGAAGGTTACTGGATGGACGTTGGTCAACCAAAGGACTTTTTATCTGGTACTTGTTTGTACTTGAACTCTTTATCCAAGAGAGCTCCAGAAAAATTATGTAGCGAAAAATTCGTTCACGGTGGTAATGTATTAATTGACCCAACTGCCAAGATTCACCCAAGTGCTTTAATCGGTCCAAATGTCACTATTGGTCCAAACGTCGTTGTTGGTGAAGGTGCCAGAATTCAAAGATCTGTCTTATTAGCTAATTCAGTGGTTAAGGACCACGCTTGGGTTAAATCTACCATTGTCGGCTGGAACTCGAGAATTGGTAAGTGGGCTAGAACTGAAGGAGTTACTGTTTTGGGTGATGATGTTGAAGTTAAGAATGAAATTTATGTTAATGGGGCCAAGGTTTTGCCACATAAGAGTATTAGTAGTAACGTTGAGAAGGAAGCTATTATTATGTAATATACACCTATAAGCGTGAGATTTTAGAAAACTCTAAGTGTAGAGAGAAAGTAAGGTGAGCTCTAGAGAAGGATATCAGTAGCCTAAAAAATGTTTCACTTCAAGTCTCTCATACCTTCAATACAGCTTTTTCTTAATGGCTCACTTAATGGTTTCCTGCTAGAAAGGTAGCTAATCAATAGAAGTTTACTAATTTCCGGTTCGTTAACCGTTCCCAAAACTTTCTGTTCTCCTGTCTTAGTATTCTCATAGGTGAACGTTAATTTACCTTTATTACTCTCCAAAGTTAATAGATGATTTTTTGGTACTGAACCTTTGTAGCCTTTGAAAACGTTCTTTAGTTCATCTAGTCCTGCAGTTGCTGCTTCATTCTTCTTGGATAATGGGTTAGCCAACACCAGTTTTACGAATCCATCTCTCAAATGACTGAAATCAGTATTTCTAACTGGTGATAATCTTACAGTAAAATCAGAATTTTCCCATATTTTACTAATAACTTCAGTGGAATAATCTGCATCATCTAATTTATCCAAATCACTATCTCTCAAAACGGCTCTAACTTTTTTAGAATCACCATCTTTTAAGTAGATGGCTACAGCATAGACCTTGAATCCAATAAATGTAACAGACCGAACTCCATGGCCTAAAAGCAGAAAATTTGAAAGCTTTGTTGGGAATGCGTCAACACTACCATCAACAATTATAGATTTAGCATTTTCCAAAGCTAATGGATGGAATACATTAATGGCATTGAAAGCAACCAATCCCCCGGTAACACCAGTAAAAATTCTGGTGGTTCTGTTGAAATTTCTGATTCCTCTGAGCATTATATCTGGTGATTTTTAATTCGCAGTCTCATTAAAAAAAATTTGGCTGCAAATAAATTTATTTGTTATACATTTATTTACTGAATTTCCAGAATCTTTGGATTTATAGCATCGTTATGAGTCAAAGCAAGTCCACTAGCAAGCTGGCTGTTATAGAGTAAGTTATCTTTTGGCAACTTTCTATAATTTGTTATTAAGTAGCCTAATAAAGAGTCACCGGCTCCAGTAACATTGACAATATTCAAATTTTCATTTTCGCTAGGAATTGGATAGTAATCGATGTAGAAATTTGATGTTTGAATTTGTGATTTTTTGGACGCTTTGAATATATTCTTTCCGGTTTTACCAACAGATAGTAAGCCTTTCTTGCCAAGCTTTAATAATACCGAGTGGGCGAATGGGAGTAATCTGAAACACTTTTGGATAACTCCCTCACTATACAAGTGATTGATAATTCCTTTAAGTGGAACCCTTTGTATGTCATCCAATTTGAGTTTGTCAATTTCTTCAAACCAGGCATCATTAAATCGATCATTAGCTTGCATATCTTCGTAAATGGCATCAAGCTCATTCAACGTGGGTGTGATCAAATCCACCGGTTGTTCCAAATAGGCCACTTTTTTCGACTTAACTAGGGATGTAGGTTCTACAATGACCTTGATAATAGAATCTTGAACGTGATTCAAGACATTGTTGATGGTTTTTACAGAAAGATTACAGTCCAACACAAGGGTCCTGGGTATAGTTTTAGTAATCTGTTCGATGATATGACTAGTTAAGTCTTCCTCTACTATCCCCATATCTGCACATGCAACAATCAACTCACCATCATGAGAATGTATTGATGTATAACTGGCAGTTCTGGAGTTCGACTTTGCAGCAATTCCCGAATTGTTCATAATCATTTCATTCCTAATCGTTTGTCCCATTTGATCATCTCCCACAACCAGTACCAATAATGTTTTCCCTCCAGAATAATGACTGGCTAGAGCTACGTTATGTCCTACCCCACCGATAGAGGTCTCGGTAGCTCCGGGATTAGAATCTTGAATATGGTAGCCAGGATTAAGCTTTGATATCGTATCCATAGCTATGGACCCTACCACGATGGTTTCAATGTCTCCGGCATTTGTTTCGACAGTTTTAGTCTTTCTTACACTTTTATCAGAGACTTTTGGAGTTAAGCTCCGTTTACTTGGCTATTTACATTAGTATGGAACAATTTGAAAATAGAAGATTTAACGTACAGCACACAATTCTTTAGCAATTTTGGTAGCACTTGTAATGTTATTAATGACAAAACGTTTGTTGGACTCTAAGGATTCACCCTTAGTGACTTCTCCAATTTTTAATAACAAGAATGGTGTAACATCTTTGCCGGTAATTCCCAAATCTTTTGCTTCTTGATTAGCATCTTCGATGATTTTAGTAATGAACTTAGAATCTAGAGCATGTTCACGAGGTGGCGGAATGCAAATCAAGTTACCGGAACTCAAGTTCATCAGATGTTGTTGTCGAATTATATCTGCAATTTCACCGAAAGTTGTGAACGAATTAGGGGAAGTTACACCCGATTCTCTGGCGAAAAAACCAGGGATTTCAATCTTCCCATCAATCATTTCGTCATTGTAGGTACTCACATAAACACCTTGCGTTTCCAAATATTCCATGGTCAAACCAATATCCAAAATAGATTTGGGACCTGCGCAAACTACTGTGATCGGGTTTCTTCCCAATTCAACCAAATCATTAGAGATATCCATAGTGAGCTGACCTTCCCGATGAACGCCTCCTAGACCTCCGGTTCCAAACACATTGATTCCAGCCATTGAAGACAAAATACTAGTAGCAGCGATTGTGGTGGCCCCATACAACTTCTTAGACATCACGTGACCGATATCTCTACGAGACACTTTAACGGCTTTTTTACAATTCACCGTTAATTCTTCTAATTGTTCGGGACTGAGACCAACGTGAGGCACACCCTTCATGAAGGCAATTGTAGCGGGAACACCACCTTCAGCACGAATGGCATTTTCAAATTCCATACCTAAAGATAAATTATCGGGGTATGGGAAACCATGCGTTAAAATTGTTGATTCGAGAGAAACAACTGGCCTATTCTCAGAAATCGCTTGTTGAACTTCTTCAGAGATCACGAGAGGACACGCTGGTTTTGAAAAGCTCCTGGTGAAAAGTCTCTTGGGGATTATAGACGAGTACTTCATTGGTGTATTTGAAAAATTCGAGCGAATTCTCAGTGTGTTTTGCAGCTAATCGAGAAAGGTATTTAAGTGATGTTTATGTAATTTAAAGTGGGAAAAAATTACTGAAGGACAGAGACACTAAAGCGTGGGAGTCAGAGAGAATTGTTAACGCATTATTCTTTTCTGGAACCTTACAAAAAGGATATCTCCTATATAACAAGGTAAAGTACCAGTTTTTTTGCAGCCATTGATCATTATATCCTATCATTCTTGCAGCCATTCGGCAAAAGCCACATTACTGATATTTCCACTAGCAGCCTACATTTTCAATTGTTCCTCTTTGTATTGCATTCGGTACACTTTTCTCCTTCTAGTGTCGTGCTTCGCCGTTACCCGGAAGTGGTGCGATCTAGTCTGGTTAAGTGTGTCGCGACAGTGTACCGTCGCTATGCCTAAGTACGATCTACAACCCCACGATCTCTCCCTGATTGAAAGAGACCTCAAGCCCGTGATCGAAGACCTCAGGGTCTCGCCCTCTTACGACTCATTCCTCACTGCTTGCTTGCATCTAAATCCTCACACTCCATGGTCCTCCCCACGAATCAGCGAAGCATTGAGGCCATTGGTTTTGCAGCATCTGGAGTTTACCCAGAATCTTCTTCGAGACTTAAAGCCAGTTAAGAAGAGCCGGATAGGGGGCTTGAATGTTAGTATTGGAATGGAAGAAGAAGTAGACCTTCGTAATATATCGATCGTTTACGCTCTTATTGAGCTCTATAATCACCATAGAAATTGGAATTCTATAACCTCCCAAATACTTCAATTGATGGACCATCATTCCGCCAAGGTTAAGGTGATGGCCTGTCAGCTTCTAGAGAAGCTGTATAGCTGTATGGACATCGAAGCCACGGGTTTAATTGACTTGTTTACAGATAATCTCAAAATATACCTTACGTTTCTCAAGGAAGATGATAAAGACACTGAAGAACTCATCAATATTTCATTTCGATTATTTGTAACGATAAAATCAGATATACTCGATAAGATTGATCTATTGGGGACAATAGTGGTACTGCTTGATAAAAAATTTAATAGGGCTGATGAATCACCCCAGTTGAAACTATTGCTCGATAAATTAGATGAGATGGTTGAAATACTTCAGTCCAAAATCTTGATCAGTTTGCCTCGAGTGAATTTCATTCTTAACCAAATATGTGTCAATCCGTACTTGAACGATGCTCATAGTGATGTGATAAAGAAGGTGCTTGGCATCCAGTTGCATATTTTGAAAATGTTTGAAACAGTAGATGATAAAGGGAAAGAATTATTATATGAGCACAGGTTTGACTATATCGGGTGTTGGGAGGTGCTAAAGAAGCGTGGGTACCATGCCAAAGATCAAAGACAAGTTTTGGAGATAATTGGAAAGGATTTGGGACAAACACTCGAGAGTATCGAGTAGATTAATATTAATGAAAACTTTATAGACATATTTACACATAGATCAACAAGTACACTTAGGACACACATAAATGGAGAAAGAGGATTACAGTTCAATTTTCCAGTTTGTATTATCTATCTATTTAGGAATCAAAGGTTTCCATTCAGACATCGCCCTTGATGGAGGGGGTGGTGTCGTTTTATTTTCCTTATCACTCTCTACTTTATTACTTGCTAAAGAAGATGGCTTCTTAGGAACCACTGGCATTGACTTCACTGTATTGTCCACAGGTATGTGATCCAGACTAGTCAGAGCCAGGACTGGTAATGGTGGAGTGGGTCTACCCACACTAGATTTGGGTGTTAATGTCGAAGATACAGGAGCAAACACTGGTGGAGTGGCCCTAGGCGTGGGGGGAGTAGGTCTCGAGACCGGAGAGTCTGTTTGTCTGGGGGTGCTACTAGGAGATCCCGAGGGAGTGGCCGAGTTTGATCTACTAGGAATTAATGGAGCCGCCGAAAAGTCAAATTGAGTTTTCCTAGCAGGCGGTGGTGGTGGTGCAGGAGAAGAACTTTGGGGTGGAAGGAAGAAAGACTGGTCTGGTGGTGGAGGTAACTTTCTAGGTAAGCCAGTAGAGCTGCTGGTCTTGTCACTTTTGGTGGCCCTCCTGCTTACAGGAGGCGGTGGAACTTTTCTTGGTAAATTCGGATTATTATACACTGGTCTTTTGGGAGCAGGAGGTGCTTCATCAAATTCATCCAAAAGATTAAGTTCAGAGAGTGCATCCGCAGCAAAGTCAGGGTCAGAATTCTGTTTCACCGCATCAAATAACAGAACGTCGTTACTTTCTCCATGTTCTAGCTTATAAGCCTCGTAAATTTCTTTGGTTAATTGACTCTTTTTGACTTCATCGATGAACTTTGCATTACACTTAAAAGTAGCAAATACTGGCTTGTGATCACTCAATTCTAGATCCATCAACGCACTATAATTTAATTGTGCTAGTGGAGGAGCTCCCTTTGCACTCCTAGAGAGAACACGATCTGTGTATGAAGGAACTCTTTGCTTTTCAGATGTATCGTAGTTGCTAGTCCCTTTATCGAACTTATAAGTCGGACTGAATGTGATAGCTGATTCGCTGAAGCCTTTAAAGGCACCAGTTCGAGAGTTCAACTCAGCATTTAATTGGTCATACTCAAACAATTCTTCAAATTGTCCTCTTTGTGTCAAAGCTCTCACACGCTCATTGGGGAGATTGATTCTGTAATTCAAGTCTCCAAACCAGATGATATGATCATGGTCGATAATGTTCATGTTTCTCACGAATGTCAAGCCTGACATGATAGTGGAATAATCGTTGTGCCTTTCGGGTACAGCGTTCACTCCAGCCGCCAAGTGAGACGTGATAAGAGAGAAAGATGAAGCACCGAATTCAAATCTGACTGCACAAGCACCTTTATTAGCAGTGATACCACCCAATCCTGTTTTCTTTGAAGATCCAGAGACATGAGTGACATGCGATACTTGGCTTTTCTTAACAAAGAAAAAAATCGACATTGATGCAATTGATTCTGTTCTAAGTAAGAGGTACTGTTCCGACTGGGAGTTCAATTGAGATTCGATCAACTGAGCCCACTTTCCAGGTCTACTAGTATCAGCATTAAGAATTGATCCCGCATTCAATTCGATCAATTCTTGAAGACCAATAGCATAGATATCGGGAAGCGGTAGTCCTGCGTTTTCACTGGGGAATAACCATGATGTCAAATCAAATCTAGAATTAGGGAGTGTAGCGTTAACATTCAAAGTCCCAGTGAAAACAAATATGTTTCTGTAGCTTGTAAACGTATGCTCTTTGAGTTTCAATTTCTCTTGGACATGATCGCTTACCGGGTCATAAATGGTTACCGGAAGAGAGTTTTTTGAGTCGTAGCCTAATAAAAGATCCATGGTTGATTGTTTTTTATTATCAACAAAAGTGTTTTGGTACATTCTGGAGACAGATTTGGTGACATCAGAAAGAGCACCAGCAAGACTCATTTTCCCGGCTCTAGAAAACGATGATTTAAGAGCATTAGTTCCAGTGTAGATTTGAGAAATGGCATCACCGTTATCTGCCCAAAGAGCATTATACTTGCTCAAAACGTCCGAATTGTCATATCGACTTCCACCTTCATTGTTCATAATATGTTCAAGAACATTCTGACAAATAACTTGTTCGATCAAGTTTGTTCTGTCTAGACAATCCAAACAGTTAACACGGAACACCCCGTCTTGTCTGGTAATAGTTTCTCCTTGTGTTGTATCATAAGAGAACCATCCAAATTGTTCTAATGAGTCGTAAAGAAGAGGCAAGATTTTAGTGGCCCCACTGAATCCACCACTCTGTTTCGTCTCGTGGTGGAAATCAAACTCAGTGTATGAAAGTTCACGCAGACGGTCGGAATGATTATATAATTCTTTAAATCGATTCAGAACTGAAACTTCTGCCGGTTTTGTCTTTGATAATAAATTGACAATATGACAAACCCCGTACTTACTGCAAATATTTTCAAGGTGAATGTTGAAGATCGGTTGAGTAGCTTCTGCTGAACGAGTTATGGTGATTTTGGGGTTGATTAAAGTAGAATCTTGCTCCCAGAATGCCGGAACGGAGCCTCTAATTTGTATGAACGAAGAGATAGAATTCTTGCTAACATGGTTATAGATGAATTCTGTTTCGACAAAATTCGCCACATGGCCGTTGTCATCAATTCCTCTGGCATTGAAACGAGTACCGGCTCGCTTCCATGATTGTTTTGAAATAATCGTAATTGTATCTGTTCTATTAGTCTTAACTGTTTTGGCAAACCCCCTAATGGCAGTAGTAAGAAACTTGTTGTCGTCCAAAATTTGTTGAATTTCCGGTTCCAAAGTGCTTCTATATTTGATCAAACCTTCCATCATGAATGAATTCCACATATATTCAGAAGAGTAATGTTGAAGGTTGATTTCTGGGCTTTTCCTACCAGCCAATGCTGCCTTATCCACTCCTCTATTTTGAAGAAGGGACGTGAGATCGAAGTCGTTGGAATAGTAAAAACTACCGTTAGAAAGAAGCTTTTGAAGATCATTACAAGGATGAGGAGAACCATCAAATCCGTCTGGAAATCTATCATTGTCTCTATCAAATCTGTCAAGTCCTCTATCAATACCCCTATCAAAGCCTCCAGGATCCGCCCCTTCGGCAATAGGCATTCCATTGCTGTCGAGAGTAACAAAATCCCAGGTATCTTTTGTAAGTGAAATGAAATCCACGGAGAAGATTCTATCGACCGATTCATAGCTCACTGGCCTGGCCACTTCGGTCTGCGCCCCAGTGATCACCGCAAGGAATACTTGATTATCAATATTAATGAACCCCAAGAACCCACTAACTGATTTATGAATCAATGGTTTAAATTGGGATTTCACACCGGAATTGGGCATCAACTCCATGGCCACCACCTGTTCTCGCTTCGGAGACTGGACTTGTCGGAATAGTATGCTGTGAGTGTCTGAATAGAGGGCAATAGTCCGGGGGTTTTCTTTGTATAAGACTTTCATAGCGTAGTGAAAATTGAAAAATTTGAGTGAGAAAGAGGTGGATATGGGCGAGAGTTAGCGGGACCAAGTGGGTTCAATACGAGTTGATGTGAGAATATATATGCATGTGGGTGGAGGCTTTCTATCTGAACCGATTTACAAGTACGTGGATGTCATGTTGTGAAACTAGTTCGTATTTATTTACGTGCTTCTTGATTTGTAAGTCACGTGAGTCTGACGAGTAGCTGGAGAATAACGAAGTAAACTAAATGGTCCGGAGACAGCACCCAGTGTGGAGACATTTTGGGTTTGCCTGTTTCTGCCTGACCAGGGGCACCTTTGCTTTTGATCTGTTTTTGTCGAGCGCAACAGCCTGTCAGTAATTCATGCGGTGAGTTAGGGATTAACTATTGCTGCAGTACATACGCAGAATGAGTCTCACCAGTCCTGTTGTTGGAATAATACAGGAATAAGAAAATAGGAGCTGTGATTCTTCCTATATACATCAAAACTGATTCCTAATCTCGAATGCTTTCGTATTCTTGTCGAGTTCTATCAGGAGATCTCTTTTGCCTCTGTCGTTTTGTATTTTCCTGTTTGTGCTCTGTCAAATATCTATCACTTTCCTAAGTGTGTGAATCATGATTCAAGCAATTCTTTGAATATTCAATTGAGCCTAATACATACTAATGTCTTGGTTCCCTTCCGAAGGACTCAAGACCTGACCTTTCGTTCACAGCACCCGGCTTCAACGTATATCCAGGACCTCCCCCGCCTCTGCCCCGCGCACAAGTATATAAACGCGTCTAAATCCCTTTTTCTCAAATCGTAGTTAACTAAAACCCAAATAATAACCTTCCCACGTTATTTTCTATGTCCCACAGTGTTTATCTCAAAAACGTGCATTTCAGCACCACAGAACAGCAACTCCTTGATCTCTTCACCCCATTTAATGTGTAAGTCTTTCCTTGTGAATCGTGTTTCTAAATTAGTATAATTCTAACGTAGTAAGATCCAATGTGATTATTCCAAATCATACGGTCGTTTTTAGATCTAACAGGAGAAAACCCTTGGGGATTGCGTACGCTTTTTTCGATGGGGTCAAAGATGCAGAGGCGGCAGTAAAAGAAATGGATGGAAAAGATGTGAATGGGCGGTTATTGAGTGCAAAATTACACGTTCCATTCTATCCTAGAAATAGTGGAACCACCGATGCCGCCAACAATGCCGATAACTCTGACAAGGGCGCTAATGACCCTTCTGTAACTGGAACTGACTCTAGTGTCGACAAGTCTGAATCAGGAGGTAAGAAAACTGATGAAACTGTTGATGCTGAGAAAGTGACAGGATCTGGTAAAGGTAATACTGGAGCCATTTCTCATGATACCGTAATTATTCCAAGAATCCTCCCAACCACAACTTTTACTGACCTTAGAGATTTCTTTGCTGATTTCAATCCGTCTGATATATATATTTTCACAGAAAAAAATCAAAGAGGAATATTTAGAAGAGGCTATAAAAGTGCACTAGTTAAATTGGATGCTGACTTAACCAAAGTGGTTGAAGCTTTGCAACGCAAAAAAATGCTTGGTAGGAAAGTAGTTTTCATGCCAGCTTACGAAGCAAAAGTTAGAAAAGTCATTGCAGCCGATGATAAAAAGAGGAGACAAGAAATTCAGGAAGTTCCCAAAGAAGAACCCCAAGCAGCTTCTTCGTCATCTCCTCCGATTGAATCAGTTACAAAATCAGTTTTAGAACTTGAATTGGGCCCTCCTCCAATTTCTCCTGTTTCTGTAGATACTAACGATAGTGTAAACCCAGTGGAATCTGTTGAAGGTTCTCCCGAGATTACTCAAGTTCCGAAGGAAGCCAATACATATGAGGTTTCTGTTGAAACCAATGAAACTAGCGATGTTCCAAATAGCACTGGTGATACTCCAGACGTCGAATCGGTTTCAACAATTATTCAAAAGGAGGATGTAAATGTTAACGGCCCATTTACAGAGCCCAAAACCCCAGCGAAGTGTAAGGTATCACCAGTATCGGTTGTGGCAGATCAAACCAGTTAAAAATGTATAGATTAAGGAGCATACGGAATAATTCATATACACTGGAATTATGGGGTGGCAGACGCAAGAGTTCATCATCATTCAACTTGGCCTATTTCGTCAAGGCTTCGCCCGTTGACTTTTGTACACACTTCTGTACTCTCATCTATTTTATTTGTACATGTCCCTATTTATTTACATAAATAACTAATCTTGAGTCTTTTGAGAACCACGTAACAAACCGGTTCTTCTAGCAGCAATCAAACCAGCCTTTTGACCTGGAACAGCACCTCTAGAAATAGTAGAAGCCTTACCAATATGTTGATGGTTACCACCACCATGAGGGTGATCAACTGGGTTCATGGCAACACCTCTGGTCTTTGGCCAGGAGTTTCTCTTGACTCTGTACTTGTGGAAGGCTCTACCAGCCTTCAATAATGGCTTATCAATTCTACCACCACCGGCAACAACACCGATAACACCTCTGGCATCGCTGTTCAAGACCTTCTTAGAACCAGATGGTAATTTAACTCTGGTCTTACCTTCGTCATGGTTGTGTCCAATAATAATAACGTAGTTACCAGAAGTTCTACCTAAAGCACCTCTGTCACCAACCTTTTCTTCAACATTGGAAACGATGGTACCTTCTGGCAAAGAACCTAATGGCAAGATGTTACCGACGTTCAAAGAAGCCTTCTTACCGGCATAAATGAATTGACCGGTGTAGACACCTTCGTTGGCAATGAAGGTTTCTTCTCTTAACTTGTACTTGTATGGATCTCTGAAAGCGACCTTAGCTAATGGAGCACCTCTACCTGGATCGTGGATAATTTGCTTAACGACACCACGAATGTAACCGTGACGTTCGGCGTAGTCCAAGGTTCTCAACTTGGCAGCACCTTTTCTACCCTTGGTGTGGGCAGTGAAGATAGACCCAGCACCCTTTCTTTGATTACGAATAACTCTACCCATAGTTAGTGAGAATTGAAAATTTTCAAAAATTTTTGTTGATGTATAGGGCTTGTGCAGGATTAGGGCTGTGTGACTGCGAACTTTTGTAGCGCATTCGTTCTCATAGGAAACCAGTGCTTGAGACATGGGGAGAATTTCAGGCACCAGTGTGCAAGAAAGGAACGGGTACATACGAGCCATGTGTGCCGTCTAGCTCACTATGCTCCGTGCACTAAGTACCGTAAAGTACTGCACTGTATATTGTGTATAGTCGTTACTGAAAAGCTATTTCGTTAGAACTGCTCCGGTAGCTAGCCCGTACACGCTTTTCGCAGCCAGACGAGAAAGTATACTAGACTAGCAGTGGAGATACGGGAATAATAGGTTATGAATAGTTGAGCCCGAGTGTTGGATTGAGAAAAACTGGGAAAAATAGATGTGAGTTGGAGACATGTGGTTGTTTTAGGGGCTCATCTTTTCAGAGTCCTACTTTCCCCACAGGCTGAATCAATGGCCCTTTAAAGGCTGCAAAGAGTAGTTACAACGAGCCCTATTGGCTGTAGTCGGTGTTTGACCCCACTTCAATATTTTGCTTCTACTGGACGTGGATTACCTACATACCATACATTACACATCACTCAAACTGTCTCACCTTCATCTTCCTTTGGAATTCTTGTATCAACAGCTACATCAATAATAATCTCCCTGCCATTAAGTTCCGTACCATTGAACTTTTCGATTGCTTCTTGTTGAAGCTCATGACTAGGGAACTTGACAAACGCAATCCCTTTATTGAAAATGGATCTGCCCAATGCTTTTTGTCTTTTATAGATATGACTAGGAACCTTTCTAGTAGGGACATGAATCCATTTTGGTTTAAGATTCTTGAACAATCCGTTCAATTCCTTGTACTGAACTTTATAATCCAAGTTGGTGATGAAAACAGTATCCAAGGACTGTTTTCCTGAAGGAGTTTTATCGTCAGAATTAGTACCGTTTTGCACAACTGGTTTGGAACTTTCAGCGTTTGTTTCTGCTTTCGAAACCTCAGCTTCGGACTTGTCAGCCTTTTCTTCTTTGTTTTCCTTCTTTTCTGCCTTCTTTTCTGCCTTCTTCTTGGCCTTTTTGGCTTTTTTCGAAGCCTTTAGTTTTTCTGCTTGTTCAGCTTTCTTAGCCTTGAATAATTCATTTTTTTTCTGTTTCTCTTCTTCAGTTGGTTCTGGTACAGCCTTTTTGAGGTATATCTTCCTACTGTTCAATTCCTTATTGTGATAAAGCTCGATGGCTTTATCGGCATCTTCCTTCGTCTTAAGCTGGACAAAGGCAAATCCCAAATGCTTTTCCACGGTTTTATTTCCGTATTTCTTGGTTTTGCTTGGAATATTGACGTCCTCAACTTGAACGTCTTGGAAGAATTCAATAAGATCTTCTTTGGAGGCTTTGAAGTCAAGGTTTCCAATGTAGATTCTGTCTTCAATTGGTTGTTTGGCAGCGGTGGACATTGTAGTAAGTATGGTAGTATGGTGAAAATTTTGAATCGCGAATGATTGGTTGTGTGGTATCTGCGCGTAGGTGCCGTGGTGATAGTATCCACATCTACGCCTCTACGAAACACGACACCCTGTACTTCCACAACCCCTGTAATCTGCCATTAAAATGGCATGGTACTGTTCCATCGAAGTGAAGGGTCCGATAGCGGATCTCTATCGTGGATAGTAATGCAGTCTCTTGTACGACGGAGCTTAGCTCCCACAGGGTCTTCCTAAGTCTTTGAACTGTTATGATGTTCTTTCTACGCTTGTATAGTCTCCTCCAATTCCACACAGGCATATCCGTTTTCTCTAGTGGGGCAGGCTTTAGCTCAAGGATCCTGTTTCACCAGACACTCTTTACTTTGAGCCACACAGTTTGGTAAGTATTCGATTGCACAAGATGAAGCCCCGTTGTCCACTAATTCTATCTCTACAGTCTTGGCTTTGTGTTGCTTCTTAACGAGAAGCTGATCAAAATATCTGGCCCAGACATTTTTCGTTACATACTACCACAGCTACTTTTCTTAGCAGGATCATTGCGTATAACAATGGTTGCAAATCTCAATTTGTGAAAGTTGCAAAATAGCACAAGGTCGTAAATTGTACAGCTTTCGGGGATTGGTATAAGAACATGTCAACCATAGGCCCACTACAGCGATAAATGGATTTAAGTTGGTATTAGTGATAGCTCAATTGTAATTGGCAATAGCTTGCTTGTCATTGGCTGGAGCGAGAATAGTAGAGAACGAGATAAGAAACAACAACACGGAAACATACGTAAAAACATTCCAGAAATAAAGATGGCAAGAGATCCACAGGGAGAACCACTGATAGGCTGACAGCTAGAGCTAGGATAATTAACAAGTTTCAATCTTCAAGCCTTGGGTTTCTCAAATAGCGCAACTCTTCTTGTGTTGTCTTTTGGTTTTCGATGCTAGATTCCTCTAATCGTATTTATTGACTACGAGATAAATAAGTAAACATGCAGTGCTAGTCTTCCGATGCAAGTCTTTAACTGTCAACACCAGTAATCATTTTTTAATTTTACTTTAACTTGGCAAACAATCTTGGAGCTACACAATCATTGACACAATGCTGCAAGTGGAAGAATTCTTCGACACAGTCTTCTTTATAAGCTTTCTCTTCGTAACCTTCTTCTTCTTGTTCCTTGGTAACTCTTTCGATACATTCGTGGAAGTGGTGGCTGAATGGCTGACATGGAGTGGACTTCTCACATTCTTCACGGAGAGTGTCTAATGGATCAGAGACTTCATCTTCGTCGTCTTCGTCGTCTTCGTCGTCTTCATCTTCATCTTCATCGTCGTCTTCATCTTCAGCGTCTGCCTTTTCCTCGGATTCTTCAGATTCTTCGGATTCTTCAGATTCTTCAGATTCTTCTGTTGTTTCAGATTGTTCAGATTGTTCAGATTCTACGCTTTCTTCGACGGCATTTTCATCCTGGAAAAGTTAGTATTACAAATTGATAAGCCACAGGTATGATTGAAGGTTACATACATCATCAGCAAAGGCAGTTGGGATTGCCAAATCTATTAAGTCTCTTAAGAACGACATGGTCTGGATAATTTTTCATGAGAAAAGAAGGAAATGCTATTGGCTGGAGAGAAGTTACCCGCACCCTGCCGTGCAAAAGGCTGCGTCGCGGTCCGCAGGTGGTGCGAGGTGGCCCTGGGATCGGGCCCAGCAGCGAGACCCCAGCGCGCAGAATCTTAACTGCTAGCATCACATTGGAGTGTAATAGTATGTGGTAGCAGCATACATGGTACAGCAGTGTAATACATAGCAGCACACTGTTGTACATACTCGTTCACTCTATCTTGCAACATTAAATATTTAAGCTATTGTAAAGATTATTTATTATCTATATCAGATTCTACAGATTTAAGCTTGAACAGCTGGAGTAGCATCGGTGTTCTTAGCTCTCTTTTCAGCCTTGACTTGAGCCTTGGCACCCATGATACCACCACCCCAGTGCTTTCTGGATTCTTCGTACTTTTCGGTAAAGTTAGCGTTGATGGTGGAAACCAACTTAGCTAATTCGGCTTCGTCAGCAGCAGAAACTTCGGTCAAAGCAGCAACAGAAGAGGTCTTTTTGTGAACCAAAGTACCTAATCTAGCCTTACCCTTGACAATAGCGTATGGGACACCCATCTTTCTGCACAAAGCTGGTAAGAAGATAACTAATTCAATTGGGTCAACGTCGTTGGCGATCAAGACCAACTTGGCCTTCTTGTTTTCAACCAAGGAAACAACGTGGTTTAAACCGTACTTGACAGTGACTGGCTTTGGAGAGACGTCCTTGGCGGATTTACCTTCGGCAATAGCAGCGGCTTCCTTGGTCAATCTTTCCTTCTTTTCAGCCTTGGTTTCTGGTTGGTATTTGTTGAACAACTTCAAGGTTTGGGTAGCGGTGTTCTTGTCCAAGGTGTTGGTGAATTGAGCAATAGCTGGTGGGACCTTTAATCTCAAAGACAAGATCTTTCTTTGTCTTTGGAATCTGACGTATTCAGGCCATTTGACAAATCTAGACAAGTTTCTCTTTGGTTGGATGTCTTGACCGATACCGAAGTTCTTTGGAGAGGATTCGATTAATGGGTTCTTTGGAGAACCGGTGGTCTTACCGGCCTTGTTAGCTAATGGAGCTGGAGCAACTTTCTTTCCCTTTGGAGCCATTATGTAAAAGTCAATGAGATTTGAATTTTTCAGAGAATTTTTTATGATGGAGCCCTGCAGGGCCCGCGAAACTTGGGATTTGAGACCTGTGACTGTTTTTGTGGTCGTGCGAAGAACAACAGGACTTAACGGAGATAATACCTACTTGTGAGGGCGCGGAGTAGGCTGGAGGGAAGAATCAATACACATTTATTGAAAGCTTGGGAGCTATGATCTAATTCTGAAGATGAAAGAGTCAGGGGACTAGCCAAACTTCTGGTAGGCACGACGTATGTATGCGACAGTTGGAACGATCATGGAAGCCACCGAAATTTTATCTATACAGGACGGGCAAAAATTGAATTGGGGGAATAGTGTCTCAAATGCGAGCCTGGATAGAGGAATAGGTTTAGATTTTAGAGGGCGGATTTGTTTTAAGTTCCGAGCTCGACGGAATTGTTAAATGAATTCCGAGCTCGACGGAATTTTTTTTATTTTTCGGAAATTTCCGTGGATGCCGCCAGGGGGTTATATCTTCAGTCTAAATCTAAGGGTTACGAAGAAAAGGGTGACTGGGTCACGCTATATATCCGTCTTAAATCGGGGAAGGTTGTATGTGTATCGCCCCCACTTGTAGTGGGACCACAGCACCTTAGTGACCATCACTGCGACAATAGAGGCGGATTAGCACATTGCAGGGGTAAACACTGAGCAATTGGTTGGAGGTGGTCAACGGATTGGTATACCTGATTGAGAAAAATGTCGTTTTGCGGCCATTTCCGAGGGTGGCAGGATGAGATGGCCGAGCCGCATCAACTAACGGCGCGACCGGAGTAAGGTGCGATGTGTATCTGTATCTATTATCTATTAATCTATCGTAATCATTAAAGCTCCAAGCGCAGCTTGGAGACGTGCATGAGATGCATGGGACGTGAACGAGACGTGAACGGGATGTAAACGAGACGTGAACATGGTTAATGCATGTGTGTAATTCTGGAGTGAGACTTTCGTTTGTTTGCGTGTGTGTGTGTGTGTATATGTGTGTGTAGGAGTGAGGGTGGTGCGGTGACTTCCTCACAGACACTCCATCCACCTCCCATTACACCAGCCTTTGACCGTATACTGCGCGTGCGTCACCCCACTCGATGGATTGACCCCGTTGACAAGTGGCGGCTTCTTCAAAATCCCACACGGTTTGATACACGGTTGACAGTTCCACGGTAAATAATCACCATTCTTCATGGTTAAACTATTGACGTTATCGGAACAATCCTGATGATAAAGGTATAGTTTATGATCAATTGAATTCATCGGTAGCTTGTCGCTTCTCGGCGATAAAATGATGTTTTGCCAGAGCTTGTCACGAGACGCCACTGATAATTTCAGCTTATCGTGAATCAACCCGCTCTGGCGAGCGGAAAAATCCATTGCATAGAGGTGTAGAAATTTCCCGTTTATACGTTCATCCCGATTTTTAAAAGTCTTGGAAATCAACTTTGGATTCACCGTGAAAATCAAATCATTTTTCTTGAAAGTTTCTAGCTCGATATTTTGAAAGTTTTCCACAAACTTGTCCACGAGTCTCTCGGGGCTCTTCCTCTGCCATAGTTTCAGAATTAAAGAATTCAGCGGGGAATTCAGTGGGGGTACTCTTTTTTTTTCAATAAATTCGTCAGATCGCGGCGTGAAAGATCCAAAAGAAGTAACGGACGCATTTGTGTTGACGCTACTGGAATCAAATGAAGAATCAAAGACACTTTCGTCGAACACGCTTTCGTCATCACTTTCATCAAGAGGGTGAACGACATGCGAGGAAACATGCAGGGAGTTATTTCTGATTGAAGATATGGAAACCTGGGATTTCTTTAGGCTTTTCTTGGAAAACAGGCTACCGGCACTTCCGGTGCTTCCAGTGCTGCTAGCGCTCCCGGTGTTACCAGACGACGGATGCGTGACATTCTTTTTGCACTTTCGTGAGTTGGGTATCGGTATTGGTATTGTCATGAAGTATGAAAAATACAACAGGAATAACAGGTATTTTTAAATACCGCCGCGGGAAATGTCGCAGTGTCGTGCGGACCTGGGCCGGTTCACCGAGGGTTGTTTCGGTTGCTTATCAGTAGATAAGGCGCAAAGAGTACTATTTACATTGCAACCGATTTTAAGCGACCGAACATGGTTAAGCAAGGTGCAGATTGAAAATACAGGTTAAGCAAAGTACAGATCGAACAGGTTTCGCAACGGAGTACACATTACTATTGCTACTATTCACTCTATTCTGTGTCGCTACAGATCTCGCTCACAAATCTCAGAATTCTTTTTTCTCTTGATACCATAAAGCGTATTTGTTTATTTTTGATATTAACGTAGCACTAATTATACAGCTTGCGAGATAACTTGGATGGCAGATCCTGATAAGCCATTGGCACAATTGTCTATTACAATATGCTAGTGCTGAGGACCAGGAATTTTCTTTGATAGATCCACAGCACGGGTCACTCATCTATCGAAAGATCCATGCTACTAGTTGTTTTGTCGTTCTTTGATTGTCAGGATGTGAGTCGCATTCCTAAAGTGCAAACCCTACCATGCCAGTCCGTAGTGGAAGCCGAATACTGGTATGTTTACTTTGAGTAATTACCTATTGATTGTAGCGCCAATGGACCGTCACCAACACCTGAACAGCTAGGCGCTAATTTGCATCGGGTGTCACTGTTGTACTTGTCAAACTGTGCTTGTAGTGTGCTCGTAGTGTGCTCGTAGTGTGCTTGTGCTGTCATGCACTGTTCTTGTGCTGTCATGCACTGTTCTTGTGCTGTTCCCGTGCTGTGCCTATGCTCTTGTGGTTATGCCTGAAGTCGGGTGTTCATAATCAAACTCATCCATCTCTAATCCCGTGTCTTGCGTCTCCTCAACCCGTACGTACTCATTCATCTTCGGCTTACCGGTCTTGTAAAACTCCTCGAACACTCTATCAATGTCCTCCAACTCAATCCCCTTGGTTTCGGGATAGAACAACACCACCACTATAACAGAAATGATACAGGAGCTGGCCGGAAACACATACAACCCCCAGCCAATGGTGCTCTGTAGAATGGGCGTTAGCTGCCCCACAATGTAGTTGGCGAGCCAGTTCGTGGCAGTGGCTAGTGAAACCCCCTTGCTTCTGATCGCCAAGGGGAACACTTCGGGCGGGATCAAAAACCCAATCGGGCCCCAGCTGTATCCAAATGCTGCGTTGTAAATTATCACAAGCATTGCAACCACACTGGGCGTGTAAGACTTGTCCGCCCAGATCACCCACGCAATTAAATAGAGGCACCCACCCATGGCTAGCCCCCCACTGAGTAAAATAGGTTTCCTCCCCCATTTATCCACCAAAAACCACGGTGGAATCGTCGACAAAAGATACACGATCCCGTTGATCCCCGTCATCAACAACGCGTTCGATTCGCTGAACCCTGCCTCCCGGAAAACCATGGGAGCGTAGTACGAGATGATGTTGATCCCGTTGAACTGGGCAAACGCAAACGCCGAGCACGCGATCAACACTCTGGTCATATAATTCTTGAACATGTTCTTCCAGCTTCGCTCGAACTTAGGAATCGTGATCCGCTCGTTCAAGATACTGTTCTTGATCAAGAAGAACTCCTTGATCGGTTTGTTGTACTCCTTCGACAGATCGTACAACAAGCAGAGCACGTTGAAGCCCTGCTGATCCATGTCCACGTCTAGCAAGTACCGGGGGCTTTCCACGATGAAGAACCCGCCAATTAAAAGCACAAACGCAATCAACACCTGAATGAAAAGCGGGAGTCGCCAACTCAAATTGGCCGCAAAGCTGTGAGGGTCTTTCTTAGCGTCCCCTACGTCCTGGATGAAGTAGCAAAAATAGTCCACCCACACACTTAACGCGTAGCCAGTGATGTTACCGGTGAACTCACCACACACGAGCTTTCCTCGCTCTTCGCTGGGGGAGATCTCACACTGATATGATGGAACCATGGTACTCAAGATCCCCACACCAAATCCGCTCAAAACACGCCCCACCGAGAACACGTACAAGTTGACAGCGAACGACTGCAAACAGCCCCCGATTATAAATATAAATGTTCCAATTAGAATGGTCCGTTTCCGACCAAATTTGTCGCTCAATTTTGCAACCATTAGCGACGAAATCATGGCCCCGATCTCCAAAACGGAAATGATAATGCCAATCTCCGTGGCCGTCGGGTTATGGAAGTAGGCATTGAACGTCGTAAACGTCAATATGCCCGAACACACCCCCTGCTCGTATCCAAATAACGAAACAAAAAGGGAAACAAATGCAGATGTGAAATACACCAACCTGTTGCCCTTGAACTTGAGCTTTTTCGTGTACTGCTTGGCGTTGAAGTTGAGGTGGTGGTACGAGTTGCCAAAGTCGTCGAGGTACTCGTTCTCTTGATACCGAACGGGGTCCAGCTCGTCCAGATCACTTTCATCGAGTCCCGTAGAGCTTTCCCCAGAGCTCGCACCACTCTCGCCGTGTCCTACGGCAGAGCTGCCGCCGTCCTTGCCGCGACTCCCGCCATGCTTACCGCGACTCCTACCAGAGCTCGCACTACTCTTGCTATTGTCCCCCCGGCTCTCCTTCAAGTCACCAAATTGCTTATTACTGATCACTTTGTTGTCCTTGTGGAGCCGAGTAGCCGTCCTCGTGAAGTCGATCTCTCCGAGTAACTCGTCCTCCAAGTCAAAGCTGTCCCGATGCTCCGTCGTAGACTTATCGTCAAATGGGTTCATGTTGAAAATAGTTCCCCGTATTTGACAATTGTAAAAGCGCGACTAGCCAAGATAAGAAAAACAAAGGTCCTGTAAATACCGAAAAAGATGTACACCAGTACTTTGCTTGGCTTGGCTCAGCTGGCCAAGCCTGGTCAGAGAACGTGGCGTGCAGGTCGAGTCGACTCGTCCTGCTCGGTTCTGTCTGCTACCGGCACTACGACTTCCTCCGCGAAAATGTATGTACAGTTATGTATTATGTATTATATATTATAGTTCACGCCTACTTTTTACGTTTTAAATAACTTTCAACGTAAAACGCGGCAAACAAACCGGTCAATGGTGTAAGGTAACTCACATTAATGATCAACGGCAATGCCTGATCCGGGGTGGAGATACAATTGATCAATTTGTTCGTGTTCAAGTCAGTAAAATAGATGAAACTGTGCAACATCGCCAATGACCCACCAATGATGAACTGGGTGATCTGCATTGACGTCAAAAGCTTCTTGAACAAAGTGGGCACCCTGATCTTCAAACAACTCAACGTGAAGTACAAGTACATCAACGAGTGAATGAATGAGTTGAACACCACAAAGATCCAGATCGGTGGACTCTGGAACCGAATCCCAGCCCACATACACATCATGGCCCCCGCGTGGTGGTAGCTTTGCAACAAGGACAGAGGTCTGCCCTTGAGTAAGATAATGGCCGTGTCCAAGACCTCGTAGAACTTACTGATGTAGAACCACCAGCCGTACAACAACAAGCTGTTGAATGGCATGTTCAAGTTGAACAACCCATTGTCCACATCGCAAACCGACTGGAAGAAGCTTTGGAACTTGCTCTCAAATTTGAAATTGTTTCCTTCGAAGTTCAACTTGATCAACTCCTTGGTGCTGTTGATGGTCGACAACATCCCCACAAACGTCCACACAGAGTACAAACACAAAAACAAATTGTGCAAAATCACAAAAATCTTGAACCATGCTTGCTTGGTGAAGAAAATCGGGGCCGGACTCAATCTGCCGGCCTTGTCCCCACCCAATCTCCTCTGTCTTTCGACCACTCTGGGATTGATAAAATGCACAAACGTGAAGTATACGATTGCAATTGTCATAGGGGTGGAAACGTTCATAGACCAATTGAAAATTGCAGTCAAATGCTCATTCTGGAATGGTG
Organism: Yamadazyma akitaensis; assembly: GCA_030581475.1. Taxonomy (NCBI): domain Eukaryota; kingdom Fungi; phylum Ascomycota; class Pichiomycetes; order Serinales; family Debaryomycetaceae; genus Yamadazyma; species Yamadazyma akitaensis. The sequence continues at coordinate 158,834 of JAKTTN010000008.1, forward strand.
ACGTTGGTAATGGGGCCTTCCCATAGTCAAACCGGAAAAGCTCTTTGCTAGGTAACCCGAACTTAACCAAGTCAATCTTGCTGGCAATTTCTGACTTCACTGCTTCCATCTTGGCTGTAATTTTTTTCTTTGCCTTGCAATGGGCTTCTTATAGCGATTTTTTTTTGTTGAGCATATTCCTGTGTTTAGTGTATGCGGTGTGCAGATAGTACACCCAGTCCTGTACACAGCAACAGCATAAAGTTTCCTTGATTACCTATATTTACGGAACCGGGGGAAATTGTTGATACCCAACATACTATAATTAAAGGCTGAGACCTGCCTGCATGATCCGTTTTTCGGAGGGTGATCTGCTGGTCTTGCGGTGCTCTTTTCGGTCGCCAAGTTTCTCACTGCCGACGGATGCAGACGGCTGCAAAACTTCTCTACAATAAGGAAATTCTAAGCTGTTGAATTTTTGTATATTTAGGTATCATACTTGGTTGGTGATTTTGCTTAATGGCTTATGTACTCTTCTTTTCTCTTTCTTGTCGCTGTCAAATTTGACATCGTTTAAGTTTATTGATAATGGGTTGAATTCAAATAAGGTTTTTTCCATTATTGGTAAACTCTCGTTTCTTAGGAACGTAGTTAGTCTTTCGATGGCTGTGTTGAGATTTGAGCTATCAAAAAAACTTAACCAAATTTCAGTGGTGTGGATGCTGGTTTCCAAAAACGTGAGTTCAATGTTGTAGAAAATCTTGAAAACTGACACGATGTCTTGGGTGAATTTGTTCGATTGTAAGATTCCGTCAAGTTTGAAAGATTTGCTCAAGACAAACTTGTAGTTCTTCGGTAAATTGGAAATCAAATTGTTGATAAAGAACTTCAACTTGATGTCTGATCCTTTTATCGATATGACTTTCATGTTTGACCCTTCAAAACTGTCAAAAGATTCGGGCCACTCGATGTAGCTTTGATGTTCTATTTCAAGATTGTTCAAGTTATTGAGTCTAAAATTATTAATCAATAATAAGTAATGGGCTCTCAACAATTTGAAGTCTATGGAGCTGTAGATGGAGTTGTTCAAATTCTTGTTCAAATAGTTATTTGTTAGGTTGTTATTACAACAATTGACCACCAAACTGTCAATTTCTTCCTTTACCAAATCGATATTAGCCCCATTTTTGGTAGGGCATTTGATCAATACATTGCTAAACCTCTTGAATCCATAGTAATTATTCCCGCTGCCTGAGCTGTCCTTATTCTGACTAGAGAATTTAATGTAAACGTTGTACTTTTTCATGATGCTTTGGATGATCAATCCACCGTTACCAATGATTGATTTGTGAAACATTTCAGGAATATTGAATTTCAACTCAGCTGGCAATTCGTTTTCCACGAGGTTCATCAAACGAATCATTCCGTTTAAATTGATTGAATTTTCAATGACGACATCAATCAAAAAATTATAATCGTTGACATTCAAAAATTTGATGATTGCTGATTCTTCCACTTGATTCAAAATCTTTAAAACTTTACCGTTCTTTCTTCCACTGATGAAATCTCTTTGTTCATTGCTGATCTCGATCAATAATTGAACCTTGAAATTTATATCATTTATGTTAATGTGATTTATGAGTTCCCTAATTTGAGTGTTCTCTCCAATTACTTCGAATCCACTGAAGTTGATTTTGGCAATACAATCAAATTTCTTGATCAAAGTTTCCATAATCGGTTGATACTTCAATGGATTCTCATTATTGATCATCAACTTGTAAAAGCTACTGGAAATTTTATAAATGGACTTTATTGAATCATTAACATTGATTGAATTACCACCTTGAACAATGATCTCATTGCTAGGTTCTCCGAGTTTAGGCAATTGAATGAATACACTATTTTCAAGCATAATATTCATGATCATGGCTTGCTTATTCAAAACCATCAAGTCCAATTTCTCTTTGGGTAATGAAATGGTTTTTGTATAAAACTTGGCATCAAAATTCGATATCAAGTTATTCAAGATTTTTTTAGTTACCAAAATTTCCACCATTGTGGAGCCAGTGATCCACATTTTGAAGTTTCCATGCTTGGTATAGATTCCCGAGTTATACAAATCAGGCAATAAATCTGGTAAATAAATGTTGGCATTCAGTTGTTTGACAATTTCAGATATATTGGACAAATTGGGACCCCCTATGATGGGAAGAATCGATAAGTTGAGATCAATGCTTTCAATCAAAAATCCATTGATCATTGAGTCAATCAACACTTTTATCTCCGTTCCGATGATTGAAACATTATCTTGGCCTCCAAAAATCATTAAGTTGTTTGAATCAAAAAGAATTTCCACACTATAAATTATTGATAGCTTGTTCAATTTATCGTAAAACTCGTTATTTCTGGTCATGACGTTTACTTGCTGCTTGGTTAATTCAATGGTTTTACAGGTGATATTCTTGTACAGTTTTAATACCAAATCTCTGGAGTAATTGATAAATTCTTGGGTTCCCTTGAAAATCACAGTAATCGTTGAAGAGTCAAAAGTCGGATCAAGAACCTCAATGTGATTGACCCCATCGTAGAGATTTAACTGAGATGTGACCTCTTTGATTATTGATAAGTTCTCGATAATTTGACAGTCTGGATAATTCAAAAATGCCAAAAGATTATCATGCCATAACCCATTTGCAGTTTCGAAAAACCCATTGGTGGATTTGTTTTTTAAGAAATACTTAAAGTCCAAGTTAATATAAACCGACTCCATTATAGAAACAATTTGCAAACCTCCCAATTAATATATAAATATATCATTACTTTTATTATTTATTTATACTACTTCCTAATTAGGAAACATACAATAAAGGGCTGCGAAAACTTATCTGTGTCTTAGAGCCTTTTTGAGTCCCAGATGTAGACCATCTCATCCCATCCGGTCGACGCACACCAGCCTGGTTCACCCCAGAGTGAGTAGTCACCCCCAATGACGAATTCTCGATGGCCTGACATGATGTGTTTGCAGCCACCTCCAGAGTTAAGGAACCGGGCTCTTTCATTTGATTTATCTTGCCAGATTCGACATGTCATATCGTAGGATGTAGTCATCAACTCTTCTCCACTGTGTGGAGACCACACCACCTTGCGTACTGCAAAATCGTGGCCTAAGAGCTCATTCAATGGTGTCGGACCTCTGAAGTTATGCGTAGGCATTCCAGGGATACTCTGATCTACTCTATTTATCATACGCAAATCCCAAATTCTAATGCTCTTGTCGGTTCCAGCACTGGCGATGATGTTGGACTTGTACTTGTTCCAATCACAGGACAATGCTTCGAGCCCCGAATGAGAAATATACTCAATGGTTAGAGGGGTTCCGATTCTGGTATCGTAAACTTGTATCTTGGATGCTCCGTTACAGCTCATGATGATATTAGGATCGTGGGGCGAGAATACAGCATTGTATACACAGTTCGTGGTGTTGATTTGGTGATTTGGTTGATGAGACACTGGCACCAGATTAGTACCAGGCCCACCTGCTGCTGGTGTTGCTGCCAGCTGTGGTGCACTACTCTGCATCGACATCAACGGCACTTCCCGTTCGGGATTCCATACTTTTACAGTCCCATCCCATGAACTGGATACAAAGCTCAGTTTATTCACTAAATTCCAGTTTACTGAAAAAACCTCCCTTGTGTGACCTTTGAAGTTCATCACCGGGAAATTCGGTACTGTGGTGTCAAACAACTTGATGCTACCATCCCCATTAGCACACACGATCTGGTTTTCGTGGGCTTCGCTCCAACTCAAATCGAAGAGTCCATCTTGAGTATCCCATGCAATTTGATTTTGAATTACACCCGAGGGATTTATGTCTAAGATGAAAAGACGTCCATTCCCTACAAGCCCGTAGTTTGCAGCGGTGGCCACTGCAAGTTTGTTATCGAAAAACGGAGAATATTGAACTCCGTAACCGTTGTATCCTTTAGTTCTAAAGGAAAGCATGGTTCGAACCGTCCATTTATTCGCACCCACAATGGACTCATTTCGCACCTGTCCGCTGGGTCGACCTGGACCCAGAGCGCGGGGGACGACACAACTCAACCGAAATAGCTCGTGCCATTGGTTGCAAAAATAGAAGGGGTAAAAAAAAACTTTATTTATTCACTAAATCTATCTAAATCGTAAACTTCACAATCGAGATGTTTAATCAAGCCTCTAAAGTTCTCACTTATTTGTTCTTCTTTTAAGAGACCCAAAGAAATAAAGTCTCCCACGGTTAAGCCCGCTTTTTGTTGAGCATACTTGATATAATCAAATTCGTCATCAGCACTAACGATTTCATCGTCTACGGCGCTCTCATTGAGATCCACAGATGTGATCCCAGTAGTAATCGTATACGTACCGTCTACACCCCGTTCTTGCAGAGTTGAACCCAAATCGTGTACTGGATCTTTAGGTGTAATTGGGCCATTTTGAATTAACCCCCAAGTACACCAATAAAGCAGTACTGCAGCTCTCCAGAAAATACACTCGTTATATAATTTCTTAATCTCATATTCCATTAACTCAGTAGCATCGGTGGTTTCGAATTCCCTGGTCTTGAGGTTGGTGGTTGGGTGTTGGAAGTCGTACTCAACGTACGCTTTTATAAGATTTAACTGCTCAAGTTTACTAGGGAAGGCCTCTGCATTCAAATAGTATGACTTTTCTGGATCATGATAATTAGCCATCCATTCTGACATATGGTTTGTCAAATCAAATGCCGGGAAGTTAGCACCTCCATATTCAAAATCAATGACCACTAAACTTGCATCTTTCTTGTTACTGGTACTTTTGATACCGTCATTCTCTTCAATAACAATATCATCGAGTGAGAAAGACTCATGCAAAAGTAAGTTCCCATACTGGGTATCGTTATGACAAAATTTAAAATTTGATGCAAAGCCACTGGCGGAATATTTACCGAATAACCAAGTTTGGTATTCCAAAACTTTAGTCTTGAATTTCTCATAAGGCATCAAAAAGATGTCCTCGTCTTTCACACCATTATCCAAAAAATTTTGTCTAAGATCCTTCTCGTAAATTTGAAGCCATTTAGCGATAAGCTTCCAACACATGGGTAAATTGTCCTTGTAATCTTGGTATTCCAATTGGATTTTATAGTGCAAATCTTTCATTCTTCTACCAATCATTTGAGAAATCACCGCATCACGGATCTCTTCTCTCCTTAACGTAACGAATCCTTCTAAAAACTGCTCAAATCTACCATTTGTAAAAGTCCCCAAAAGTTTCGGACCGATCTTTTTCATGCACAACTTCACCAACACGTTCAATTCCAGTTCTCTATCAATGATTTCGTCGACGTTTTTACCATAGATTCTTAAAAGTAACAGAGGAATTTTAAGATTCCCATCTTTATACTCAATTTTATAGATGCTATTGGTCAATGCACCAGAAATACGATTGACTACAAGGTATTTGGGATCCAATGCTTTCTTGTGCCATTTACTGATCCTAAGGGCCTTGGTCATGGCCAAGATATCTTGTTTGAAGAAATCGAGGGGGAGTGTATTATCTAGAGTAGCTTGAACTGAAGGAATTTCTCCATTATCTGATTCAACGGTGCTGATAGAAAGCTTAGTGAGCGAGGATGAGGAAAGAGACCTCCTACTAGCAAGAGACGGTCTTCGGCTAGTACTACGACTAGATTGTCTGGTTCTAGATCTCGATCTAGGTGTTGCAAAACTGGTGATATCCATGAGGAGTATTGAACAATCGCGAAATTATGTCTCGTGACTTCAGAGGTCATGTTGGGGAGGGCCAAGTTGAATAATTTGAAAATGTTGAAAAAGTCAAAGACACTTCAATATGACTCAGGTGTTTGTGGTAATGTTGTTTTTGGTAATTCTTTCGTAGTTTGAGCTATTCAAGAAGTAGTTGTATGGAAATTGTATACAGCTCGTTAAAATTGTAGAGTCGTTGTACGTCGTTTAATTCATTGTATGATAACTGTGTGTATTTCGTCTACTCTTCTTGAATTTTGTGGTGGTTTTTCGTTGCAATAGCTTGTACGTGTACACGATTGTACGATCTGTCCGTCAAATTGAATATGAGTGCTCCGAGTAAACATCTCTTATTAGTCTCATCGTGAAAACCGGAATATTAAAATTTCTTATGTATTCGTCCAGCTCGGTACGAGTTTCAAAGCCTTATCCTACAAGCATTCTTGAATCAATCGTCCTTAAGCTATATTAACGTCAAATTTTGCAGCCGCCAAGTATCTAGTCATTCTGGCAAATGAAGAGTAAAAACGAAAAAAACAGCTTAATCAGCTCATCCTCAAAAGCACATTTATAGCTCGACTTCACTGCACTATAGATCGTCTGATACCATACGGAATATATCCTTACTTGAGAATATTAGATCGGGTGTTTTCTCTCGTGCTACCCTGGGGTGCGTCGCGGTATTTGGGCTTCAATGAAATTTTCTCATCAACATGCTCTTCTTAATCCTCCTACTACTGATCGTAGCAAATGTCTTCCTTGCTATTTTATTCCAAAGCAAAGATCACGAGTTTGAGCTGCTCAAGTATGAATCTTCAGAAGAGCGAAAGAATTTGAAAAAATCCCTAACAGATGCCAAATCTAAACTCGAAAAGATACTCGAAAGTAACGATTCTCTTTTTGAAGATAAAGAACAGTCATATAAAGAACAAATTTCAAATCTAGAGAACAGGCAGCAGGAGCAGACTTCCCGAATACACGTCTTACAAACCCAACTAAATGAACAAGAACCAGAATTAACTCGTTTGAGAGATGAAAATAAAGACTTGAATGAAAAACTCGAAACTAGCGATCAAGAGCGAGTTAAGTCAGCAACTTTTTACAGACACAAATTCAACACTGACGTTGAAAAACTTGTATCTGAACGGGACTCCAAAATTGATTTTTTGGAACGTACCACGGAAGACTTAAAAAATACTTTAGATGAACGTACAGGGCATTATATCAAAACAGCTGAAAAGAGTAGTGAAAAGGTTTTAGAGTGTGAGCAAAAAGTCTCCAAATTTGAAAAAATCATCAAGGAAAAGGATTCAGAGATCAGTAAGTTATCTGACGAATTGAATGATTGGAAAGATCGTCAATTAGATTTGGACAACTTCGAAAGTTTGCAGAAAACCGTCGATTCTGTTTTGCATGACATTAATGTTAAAGAATTGGTTGGTGTTACTGAAAGATTTGAAGAACTCAGTAAGTTATCTGGTCAAGTAGACGAATTGCAGAGTTCTCTTGGTGTCCCATTAAGTGGGGTTAAAGGCTTGGTTAAGGATCTCAAGGATCGCGTGGAAGCCAAGGATGAATTGTCCAAACAAGTGGAAGAACTAAACCAAACATTGACTCAATTGAAAAAGGACAAATTGGCATCTGAAGCTGATACAAACAAGTACAAGGAAAAGATGTTCACAACTTTGGCTAGATTAATCGATCAAAAACACGATATTCAATTGTATGACGTAGTGAGGGCCAAATACGATGAATTGTTTAGTTTACTTGAGAGCGTAATTCCAGGTTTATCTGATATTGAAGTTGCTGAAGAAGAGTTCGAGATAATCGAAAAGGAAGAGGTAAAAGAGGATGAAGAAAAGACTGATTCCACTCCTTCTTCTCCTAAACCTGTGACAGTTACAGGAAATGCTGAAACCAAAAAGCATCAGCAAATTCTCAAGGGAGTCAAGCTTCAGATCAAAAAACTCGAGGACAAAATCGAGGAGAAACAAAACGACTATACCGCTGCTCGAGAGAAACTCGATACCAATCAAGAATCTTTACAGAAGGCTCAAGATGATTTAAAGAAATGTCAGCAGGATCTTGAAACCCGTACTCGCGAGCTCAAACAGGCGCAAGAAGAGTTGGAGACTAGCTCAAATTCGTACTCTAATTCTAGGGCTGAACTTACTCTGTTGAGCTCTGAGTACAAGAATCTTGAAACAAAGTTGAACGAGATCAAGCACAATAGTGAGGCTCTTGAACAGGCGAATAAGACTCTTGAGTCAAGACAATCAGAGCTTGAAAAAGCTAGAAGAATTCAGGATCAAAAAATGATTCAAGATCATGAAACTATTGCTGCAAAAGACAAAACGATCGAAGAATTGGAAAGTGAAATTTCCAATCTCAAATCAAGCATAACTCTGTTGAAAGAACAACAAGAACACTTGTCCCTGACGGTGAATGAAAAAGAAGAAAAGATTTCCGAACTCCATGAACTGATTATAAAGTACAAGGCCAAGTTCCAGCTTCTTATGCAAGAGATTCAAGATCCCGTAGAAAGAGAAACGGAAGAGGGTGGAAAGACAGAGGAACACGAAGAAAACGAACAAAATGAATTGTGATGGGAGTGAACCATAAATTCCCTAGGTGCTAGTATACATAGAATTAATAATACAACCAAAAAGAACAATTCGATCCGTAAACACCTTAATGACCAATACCCACATAATTCAGCTAAGACCTAGTTGCACCATCTGGGGTGCGACAGAAGGTTACAAGCCCGATAGTTCTCGAGTAGAGTTTGTAGCCATTCGTCGATTAACTCAGATGTCTATTTATATCACCTCTATTTATATCACCTTATAAGATTGATTTGAATGCTCATACTGCACACAAGGGCAGTTTTTCCGGCACTTAACCTTTTCTTGCTCATTCTTTTGCAAAACTTAAAACAAGAAAATAGAAGCGGGCCAGCACCATCCAGCACCGCAAGTTGCCAAAAAAAACAGCCGCTTAACTCGGTGCCTACATTCCACCAGTGCGCTGCTCTTCCTTCTCTGATTCTGCTTCTTTTGGGCCCGCTGTTGTCCTTTGCTTGCTCCTCCTCCACTTTTTTTTCTTCTACTGCAAACTTGAGCCCTGCTTCACGTCAATTTCTTTTCGTTGGGTGCCCGCCTATTCTTAACCAAGTACCAAATTTAACTCATGGAATTATAATTCCCCCAGATTTTGATCAAGATCCTCACGGTCCTCTCATAAATTGAGGCTCCAGCCAAGCTCATGCCTTCCCGGACTCGGTGCGCATCTCCTGTTCCACTGATCCACACATTCGTCACGCGAGCCACCCACGTTCTCACCATGTATCTAGCCATACTATCGTCCGGAAATTTTCTTTTCGCAACACTATGCAGTATAACCCTGAACGCATACACTCTAACTGTAAAGTCATCACGGCCTCAGCACATTTAAGCCATCCGCTCCTCCACCTACCGCTTCGTCTCTGTGGCAATCTCTTTCTTCTCAAAACATCTTCCGAGAAATCTTCTCTTCATCCCACCCCAGAAATCTCTTCATCTCCTCCAGCATACCACACTCCAAAGCAATTATACCGAGACAATCGTGGTGCGCACAGATTTATAACATAATACAGAATTAAGCCTCATAGTTAATACTAATAGAGTCCCTTGACTACCATCACTTCGTTCAAACGCTGCACACGGCCACCCATATAACTAGTACAACGCTCGTGTACAGCTAGTACCAACTAGTCCATCCATACCCAGTACCACAGTACGTCCAACCCATCAGTAATAACACACGTTTGGTCCATCCAATTTCGTACCTCCACAACAGCCGGTTTCAACAACATAGCATCGCAACACCGATAGCTCCAACCACTCCACTCGTTCCTTTATCACGCTATGACAAGCATTCTTCGAAATAAATCCTCGGGCTCCTCCCGTTCAGCAGAGTCATCTCGTACAGTCACATCTCCCAGAACACTTCCGAAGATGCTGAAACTCGTTCATCAGAAAATAGATCCACAGAAACTTGCCGTTAACCACGACAAGTCCATCAAATTAATTTTGAAGCATTTCAAACGTCTAGAGTTTGGATTAAATAAATTCAATTCAAAATCCCGTGGTGTTGTGACAACGAACATCTTGAGAACGGTTTTACTCCCGTTTCTTAGGTCTTCGTCATTAAATGTATTGTTACTTGAAATATCGACATCCATAGGGTTTAAGGTTTATAAAAGTTTGGTATCGATTCTTACATCTTTACTTACTAAATGGTGGAGCTCACTTTTAAATTCCCTCATAAACTCGAATACCCTTTCCAGTATAGATAGGTCCGCTTACTTGGAGTGTATTTCCAGAATCATCGCAAGACAGGAATGGCTGTATCAAAAGCCAGAATTAATCGAATCACTGACAGTTGAGTGTTTCCAAGATCTTTTAGTTTTAACTCTTGACTACTCGATTACAAAGCTTGCGGCCATTAAATTGATGCCACTTTCTATACTGGCCTTTGTAGGCAAAGTCTTTGCCTATTCATTCTTTCACATTGAAGGTGTCAGCCAGGCTCTATTGTTCCTATTGAACGTGAAACAAGCAGTTTTTGAACAGAATATGGCTCTTTTCAAGCCAACTCCAGAAAGCATTCCTGAACTTTTTGAAATGTTTCCTCCTCACCTACATTATCTTATAAACTTCAAAGGTCTCTCGAATAATAATTTGACGAAACGACAGAAAAAATTCTTGAGCTGTCTCGTTCCTCCCAAGGGACAAGTTAAGGGTATCAAGGAACCGAATGGCTCTTGGGTAGGCAGATGGCTTAATAGTGATAGTGATGTTTTCAACTCATTCTTGAGACATTACTCCTACATCTTGAGTCAAACATTCGCACAATCAGGTTTACCACTTGATACAGATTTGCTTTTAAAGGCTCCTGGTTTCAACATCGTTTTATCTCACATCTACCAAATTTTTCAACTCTCAATTGAAAGAATTTCCATAAACAATACTAATATGAAATTGAATCAGGATTTCCAGGTAATACAAAAGATTTCATTAACTTCTAGCCTGTTAGGAGGTAAAACTGTCCTGCCAGGTGCCAAGGATGTCAATAAACAAAATGATATTTTCTACAACTCAATTTTCAAGATCTTCAGAACCCTAAAAGACTTAAAATTCAATACCGGCAATGATTCACAACTCCTGAAACTAGTGATATCTTTTGTCGATGGAATTCTCATTAGCTTTGCTAAGAAGATGACAGTTTATGAGTTCAATAAGAACTGTTTGATCTTGAACATTGTTTACGAATTTGTAAATTATATGGATACCCTTGATTGGGCGTTTTGGTTAAACTGCTGTTACTTGATGATTGACAAAACGGATTTTGTACAAATTCTCCTCAAGAATCTTTCTTTTTTGTTCAATATCTGGGATAAGATCCCTGAAATCATTGAAGTCAATTCAGAGTATGAGTGGATTCAGGATAAAAATGAAAGTTTCAAGAAAAATTTCACAAATTGGATTATTTCAAATAAGAATTGGGAAAAGTTCTTTGTACATTGGAGTCCACTCGTGAGAGATTATTACCTTCGATTTCTTGTCTGGAGAGTGATTGGTATCAACAACTTCGAATCCTCCCTGTCTATTAGAGTTTCGTTGGAAATCAAGCATAAATTGTTACAATCACACGCTGTTTTTGAAAAATTCTGGAGAGATAATCAAAATATCTATTATAGACCGGATAATCCCGTCATTAATAAGAAGATGGTAATTCATACCATTAGTCAAGACGAGATGCTTTTCAATGACTCCTCAGTTCCCGAAGAAGGTGAAGATATAATCAGTGTTTTCACTCCTAGTGAACTTCGAAAGACTCATCCTTTTGAAGTCTTAGATGAAGCAATATATTCATGTTCCAGTTTGCCTCAAGATGAAACAGAAGCTGATGATAAAAGATCGAACTCTCTTGTTAATTCCATCGGAAAGATTTTCAAGATATTGACTGTTGATGATAAGAATGACAAGTCAAAGAAATCTTCTCACGGAGGAGAACTCAACTCATCATCGAAATCTATGTCTCTTACATCACTATCGACTTATTCACTCAAGTCCAGATCTTCCAGTCCGCTGTTGTTATCATTTAGTTCAACACCAACCTCACTCACTGACTTATCAGAAACATCCAGTTCTACGACGGTGTCTACCTCCACCAGTGGGCTGAAGGACCCTCTAAAAATATGTCGTCTCCCACCAGAGATAACTAGACCAGTTTGTAAATTTGAATTGGTGCTAGATCAAGAGGCAATTAGAGATAAGCATTTTTTGATGAAAAGGTCCAAATGTCATTACAGAGATAACGAATTCTTTAATTTACCTGCTGAGCCAAAAGTCCCGTCTGTTTCCATATATTTACATTCGGATACTTATAACCGGTTCTTCATCAGTACCGATAATTTCTTTTTGACCACAGAAGAACATGAAATGAAATTGGGTGATCCAATATTCCAAAGTGCTGAAAGTTCAAAATTAGCTAATATGGTAAATTTGGGAAAATCCCTCTTCGTATGGCTAGATTTGGTTGAAGAATTTGAGGCTTACCTCACTGATAAGGTTGAGCTGGACCAATTCCATGATAATTTAACTAACGGTATGGTTTTGGATGAATCTGACTATTTTAGAAAAATCATACCTTTACTTAGTCTTGATTCCAATTCCAAGACTTTAAATGCTGCATAGCATAGTGCGTATACAGAGTGTTAGATGACACTTTATTTTAATTCTATCTTTGATCATTTTTACTTTTATTCAAATCGTTTCAATATACATCTATACTAAACTCCAGGTTCCTGTTTAACCACTACTTCTGGAGTTGTTTGGAAATCAGTCTGATCCCTTGTATCTGGGAAGTCAGTCTGTTCTGTTTGAGCTCCTGTATCCTCTTCTTCATTATCTCCACTTGTTTCTTCACTCATGTGTCTCTCGAGCCACTCACTTTCTCGTTCTACAAATACCCTATCCTCTTCACTTAATTCTTCTGACTTCAAAACGGGACTATCCTTATGACCCCCAGTCCGATTATTGATACTCCAAAGAACTCCTGCAAACGCAGTTAACAAAGTAAACAATACAGAAAAGCACCAGAATACTGAAGTAGCATACATGAAGGATTGAATTGGATACTTCTGTATATAGAACCTGAATCCATCCCATTGAACGGTCAACTTAAGAAACGTATTGCCATCATCGATGATGGGCTTCCCGGCTATTTCTAGGAGAACATCATTTTGTAAAAGATGGATCAATTCACTACCTTTGAGTTCCAAGTACTTGACATTTATTCGAACATTTTTATTGACATTTGAAAGAATGGGACTCAACCAGAACCTTAAATTATACGGAACAAACCTGTTGTTCTGATGGAAAAGATATCTTGCATCACAATTCATTATAAAGTGGGATTGATGGTTCAAATCAGTATTCTCAATCATGAATCTTGTACCAATTCTAAAAATATCGTCATTTCTATTTCGATTACATAAAACTTGAAGATCCAAATTCACCAAATAAACTAATTCTGGTTGTTTCTCTAATATGGGGATTAGGTTCTGCATCTTGAGTTTAGCAGTGGTGGTGGCAACTCCATCACCAAACTCAACAGGAACTTTAATGGTTGTAGCAGGAACAAGAACACTACGGAAAGTAATGTAAGCCACAATGGAAATCGGACCCAACACAAGCAACAAGTAGAAACCAAGGGAAAGGATATATAGCCACCTCCTAAATAGTGTAACTATATTCTTTCTATTTAACCCCCACATCAAGTTTATTTTTGTTCTCACGTTTCCCTCGTATTTTTTCAGGTACCCTTGTTTTCAGTTCTATGCTTACTGAAAAGAGCCAACTGGCCCAACCTTTTGGTGGTCAACAGGGCCAAGAAAGTCACCTGAATAACTCAGCTGCCGTCGTTGCCGTGCTCCATTGTGATTCTCCCAGCTCATTGGCTCCGAAATATGGTGATTTGGGTGATCTTTGTGTGGACTTACTTGAAAGATTTGGGACAAAAGCTGAAAAATTCACGGTTTTCCTGGAATCTGGTGACGATCAAAAAGATCAGCAGTCTCTCAATGAAGTCTACAGTAAGCTTACACAACGATTAGCTCGTGGTGAAATTAAGGGAGTGTTAGTTTCTGGATCAAGAAGCGATTCGTTTGATACAAAACCTTGGATCAAGAGATTAGACGAGTTCCTCAGATCTCAGATCTTTACAATTGCAAATTTTCCAATCGTAGGATCCTGCTTTGGTCACCAAATCATTTGTAAGAATTTGGGTTGTAAAGTAGATAAAAATTTACCGGAAGTTGGCTGGGAATGTGGAACGGTCACGATAAATCTTAACCCTGAGATCTTCAATATCGAAAATAATGAATTTTTGAATATTTTTAAAGATGACCGTAACGTGATCAATGACCACTTGAATTTGGTACAGATTCATAGAGACGTTGTTTATGGATTACCACATTCGCTGTCTCCGTACCTTAAAAATACAAGATTCACTTCTATTGGGTCTTCTTCCAAATGCTCGATTCAAGGAATTGTTACCGCTCAAGGACCCTTGAAAGTGTTAACATTTCAAGGTCACCCAGAGTTTAGTACGGAATTCACATTGGATTTGTTGAAGGTAATTTATGAAGATGGATCAATTGATAAGAATGTTTACGAAAAGTCATGTCATAATACCAAGATTTTGAACAATCAAGGTCCACTAATTGGTGAATTAATCAGTGAGTTTGTAAAGTCATTAACAAGATAGAGGTTAGTATTAGAATTTGAATAGAAATAGATGATAGTACACAATAATGTAGCCGATTTCAATTTGATGAATATTTCATTTACTATATACTCTAATCGTCAAAAAATTTCTTCGTGGGTGAAACTATAGTCAATCCTTGTAATTTGCCACCCTTGGCGCTGGTGCTAAATCTGTCCCTTAATTTTTCATTTATCTGTACTTGTTCAGATAATTTATTTTCCAACATTTTTAGTTTTTCACTGGCCAATTTCATTTCATAATTGTGACTGGCATTTAACTTAGTGACAATTTCTCTCAATTCGTCTCGTTGGTTCTTCAACCCAGTGATTTCAAGCTGATCTTCAGATTGGTCAATGTCATCAACGTCATCTAATGAAGTGTAACTAGTGTTCTGTGCTAAAGATAGCACTCTACGATTCTTATTAGGACTGAGATGAGGGCTCGTATAGCTTTCAAGTTTCTTTTCTAATTCAGGTACAACGTTCAACTTCAACTCCGCATTTTCCTTGAGTAGCTCATTGTACTTCTCTAGTAAGCTAGAATCCTCCTTATTGGTCATTTGTTGATTAAAAATTTCATCTTCTCTTGATTGGTATTCATTTAGTTTATCTTGAAGTTGATTGCACAAGTCACTCTTCAAAATAAGTTGTCTGTGTAATTCAGTCTTTTCGTAATTTAATTTCAACGGACTAGGATTTTGGCCATTTTCGAGAAGTAAAGCATGCTCTTCACCGATGAACCTCAATCTCTTTTCCTTATTAAGTTTATCCTGAAGTTCGTTAATGACTCTCAGTTTCTCCCTTATTTCACTTTCCAACCTCTCTGGATTGTTTATACCAAGTCCCTTGCCATTCTTTAATTGATTTTCCAATTTCAACTCTCTCCTTATAGAAGAAGCTAATTCTGTGGTGACCAATTCCAATTCGTTTAAAAGATCATTGTTGGCGTTCATGATACCTAATTCTTCTTTTGTAAACTTCACGGGCGTTGCTGTTTGAGTTGGTGTTGAGGGTTGGTTCAAGGAAATACGTCTAGTACTATTCTTTCGGGAGCTAGTCGGGGTAGAAGTCAATGAGTTACTTTTATAGACTGTGTCTACAGTATCTTCGCTATTACGTCTAGATTTTGATAATCTCTTGAAAATATTGATTCTTGAACCTCTCTTTTCTCTTGGACTATCCAATTTCTTAGTTTCGTAATTTTCTGGGTCCTCTGTGATTGATGTTTCTATAAGATTAGAAGAGAGCTTCTCGATATTGCTGGAAGATGTGTTGGCAGTGGAGGGGTTTGTTTGGTAATTCTCCTTACTTTCCTCACTCTTAACCGAAGAATCATTCGATCTACTCTTGCTTTCAGGATCTTGTGGAGAAGTGTCCACAGTGAGTTGTTTGAAAGAGCTCTGTCTGAAATTATGGAAAGCAGTATTCTCAGTCAATGACCTCCCGGATTTTTGTTTACTGATTTTTGATCTTTTGCCTCCAATGTCATCGTCTTCATACTCACTATCGGTAAAATTTCCAGAACCATTTATAGTTTCCTCGGTCGCATCATCATCGACTTCTGGGTTGGTCTTTGTATCTTTACTACTAAATGAATCACGAATATTTGGAGAAGGAAGGGTCTTGGTAGGAGAGTCAAGGTTCTTGAACTCGTTTGCGGTAACATAAACGTCTGTGGCGGTCGATCCATTTAATGAGGCGGAAGCGCCTAATTGATGAAGTTTCTCCTTATTATCAACCAAATGCTTGTTGATTTCGTCACTTTCACTTTTACTCATTTGATCATCGCCTGTTCTAATATTGAATGAAGGAGAAGTATTCATAGGCTTGGAAGGAGAGGATGTACTAGGCGTTGATCTACCTTCTCTTTCCGAATGTTCTTCGATACCATTATTATTAAATAGATTGAGTTTTCTCAATCTCATAGAGTTAGACTTCTTCAACGTAGATTTTCTTGAAACCAGTAGATTATCTTCATCTTCATTGTCAAATTTGTAAACCACATCTTCTTCGTCCGGCGATTTCTGAGGAGTGTCTTCCTCTTCTTCTTCCTCAACCACATTCATTAACGAGTCATTAGATTGTAGTGGACTAAAACTTCCTTTGGAGGTATTTGGGCCAGTCATTGGTTGAAGGTTATTCGTTCCTTGCATGTGGTTCATTTGTTGATTATTCATAGGCATTTGATTCATTCCTTGCATTTGATTCATGTTCATGTTCGGATTAACCTGTGCGTTCATTTGGTCCATGTTCATGTTCATTGGCATCTGATTCATTTGATTCATTTGCATCAGGTTCGGACTCATTTGATTCATTTGGTTCATCTGGTTCATCTGCATTTGGTTCATCTGCATTGGGTTCATCTGCATTGGATTCATCTGCATTGGGTTCATCTGCATGGGGTTCTGATTCATTGGATTCATTAAAGACATGGCTCTCATGTTTTGTTGATTTTGATACAGCATTTGTTGGTTTGGACCTCTCAAAGACATAGCCCTAGGGTCCATTTGAGGTGCTGCTTGTCTGTTTAAAGACATGGCTCTCGGACCTCCGGGTACCCCCATGGACATAGTTCTGGGTATCGAGCCATTACCACCAGTCCCTGCAGAACTTTGCATTGGGTTACCGCCGGCCAACGACATGGCTCTGGCACTTGACGCAAGGCTCATCTTCATTTGCTGATTCATTTGTTTCCTATATTGAACATTGGTCCTTGGGGTCCCACCACTAGTGCTAAGAGTTGGGATTATAGGGGTTGTATCCAAGGTTTTAGCACCCAGAAGTCCATATGGACCTCTATCTCTTATGTGAGTTATATCGTCGAATGAAACATTGCCCGTTAAATCTTGAATGTCTGCCCCCAAGTCATCATCAAACCCGTCAGGAACAAAATCGCCGGTCTTGTTCCTACGAAATAGTTTATTCATGGATTTTGCACTCTGGGATGTTAGACTCTGTTTCCTTGAAGATGTCATAGAAAAGTTGGGAGTTATATCAAAATCGTTCATATTATTCATACCTGTATTCATATTATTACCGTTCATATTATTCATATTCATGGCCATGTTATTACCATTCATGTTATTGATGTTCATATTCCCCATGCTCATGGTTCTCTGGTTAGCACTCATATTGTTCATACTCATACTACGACCATCAGGTCTCTTAAAGCTAGCTGTTCCTGCGTCCATTGAGTCTAACGAGTCGCCTCAACTTAAAATTTTTGGATCGCAAAATGCGACGTGAAACGTATTATGGGCCCAGGATGAACTGCCCCGACGCGTGCCAAAACGGGTATAGTTAGAGTAATAGACGTTGACCGATGGTGCTATTGCAAAGTTAAGAGAATGATGGCGTACAAGAATTTAAGAGGCAGTTTAAGATCAAGTCTACTATTAATTAAAGTCCCCTTAGTTTACTCATCGCGACGCGGTCCGGGCTTACCGTGGGTAAGAACAGTGATAGATGGTTGATGAAATTTCTCTCATGAAATTTTGGGAGCTATCATATGCAACAGCCGTGTAAATTATTTGTTCCAGTGCTCTGAGTGTTCCTGGCTTTTATAGATCCTTTAATTTATTCCACCATAGTTTGCTTGCTAAGCCTGGTTATGTAAGATGGCCGCAAGATTTGAGAATTTGCCTGAATAGTGCATATTTGGACTGGTTCTGATATTTCGGCTTTTAGGAAGACATGGCTTATGATGAGTTCGTTATCTACATTCTCAGTATACAAAGTAAGGGGCA
The DNA here is from genome assembly GCA_030581475.1 of Yamadazyma akitaensis. Classification (NCBI taxonomy): domain Eukaryota; kingdom Fungi; phylum Ascomycota; class Pichiomycetes; order Serinales; family Debaryomycetaceae; genus Yamadazyma; species Yamadazyma akitaensis. The sequence continues at coordinate 177,158 of JAKTTN010000008.1, forward strand.
TATTCAGTCCCTGGACAGTCTCGACATCTCTGCCTGTGCTTCAATTATAACTATTGTTCAGTTGTAATTGCGGCTTCTATAAAATCATTCTATAATTCTGTTATCTTATTGTTCTACAATTCTTCGGTTTTATTGTTCTATACACTATCGCTCAACCATTTTGTATTCAAAAAGAGCCCAGTTCTCGCTCCCTGGTGCACTCGCTTTGGTGAGTGTCACATTCTACATCGACCAGAACACCAACAGCCTCCCATACAAAGTCAACTTGCCAGATTCCACTCTTCACTCTTACAGTACCCTCTATATACTGCGTTTTACACTTTCTTTGTACTTTCCACACTACGTTTTGCTCGTACTGTCTTCTTGCCCTGATAGGCTCTACTCTTCCTTAAGTTACTCTTCGTTCGCCCTTATATTCGTTACATAGCTAATCGTGACTCACAACTATCCCCACAATCTTGTACCGTTTTTTGAAAAAAGCTTCCCACTTGTCCACCGTCTGATGCTGCTTTTCGGTGAATCCATCCGTACTCCAGGTGTCAGTCTTGTCCACCGTCGTCAATTTATTGATCCCTAATAGTCTAGTAACATCTTTCCCAACAAGCTTGTGATAACTCTTACCTGGTCCATAGTTTTTTGTGTTACTCGTAACATCATACACTAAACCCTTGATCGCCAAATATATCTCAGTACGAAAAGCACCATCGTACGTAGCCAATTGAGGACGTGTAAATATTTTAAGGGTGTTGATATCAATTCCCTCGTTATATTGTTCTATGGCTGGGTCACCAGCGTCAAACATCTTTAATTCTGGTGATAATGATACTACCCAAGATTCTCTTGCGAAAATGTGAAAATTTTAAACCCTCAATGGAACAAAAATACCCAAGGTCAATTCAAAAGCTTTTCCTGCCCAATCTTCCTCGTCCCGTACTACCTCCAACCGACCATGCACTAGAGCACCGATCAACCATATCCATCACCCCCATATCATCTCATAAAAAAATACACGCATACATCAAAGAGCTCAATGAGTTACCTCGTATCCCAGTAGAGAAAACTATTCATCAACTTCAACTAGAACAAGCAGAAGCCAAACGAGCCCGTCATCAGCTGGAACACGCCCGTCAACTCGCTGACTGGAACGATCCCGAGATGTTAAAAAAAGAACCGTTTCTGAAAGATCCTCATAAAACCGTTTTCATCGCTAGACTAGACTATAAATTAGGTGAGCTTGATATCTCAAAACATTTTTCTAGATATGGATCCATTGAGTCAGTTAGAGTTATACGAGACCAAAAAGGAGTTTCAAGAGGTTATGGATTTATAGTTTACGATAATGAACCGGACGCAAAATCTTGTGTACGAGAATTGGCTGCAACAGGTTTGAAATTGGGCCCCGGAACAAGAACAATCCTAGTCGATATAGAGAGAGGTAGGTTGGTCAGGACATGGCTACCCCGTAGACTCGGTGGTGGATTAGGAGGAAGGCATTACTTAAAAGGAAGTAGTGCATCGGCTGCTGCCCTGGGTCGTAGAATGAATTTACCAATGAATCCGTATAAAAAGGCTAACTTTGCCACCAGCAACACTCCCAATACTACCCCTAGTGCTAACTTTAGTACTAACATCAACACGAATGCCACCAAAAGCAGCTCCAAACTGACGTCAGGTCCCGATATTTATTCTAAATACTCCAAATACCTCCAACCACCCTCAACGCGGACCAGCAGCTCTATCAGAAAGAGGTAACACTGTACATATTTACATTTATAATGCATACGCCAACGCTTCCAACCTTAGAATCTTGGTTTACTTACGTACTCATCTCCCAACAACCTTCAATTTTCCTAGCACCAATTCCCAATCCTTGGGATCCCTGCTCCCAGACTTTTCTCTAACTTGTTTTTCGCACCCAGTACAACCATAAGATGTCCGATAATAAACGACACTTAGACGGCACGCAATCCGAACCCAAACGAAACAAATCTATCCCATCCACCGAACATGAACTTCAGTTATTCAACGCCTGGAAAAATGAACTCAGAACTCAAATGATTGATGAAATTAAAGCTAAATTCTTTGAGAAAATCGATGATCTTTCAAACGAATTGGATCACGTCAAACAAGAGTTGAAAGCCCTTAAAACCTCTGGACCACCCCCTTTACCGCCAAGAGAAGCTCTGGCTGTTCTGGGCGAAAACTCTTTCACCAGTGATAAATCTAAAGAAACTGAAAATTTTCCAAATTTCAGTGACAAGTCCACAGACTCCAACCCTACTTCTGCTCCAGTACTTTCCCGTACATCATCCAAACCAAAACACACATTTGGAGGAACTTCCTTCAATTTTGCTAAGGTTGCAACGCCTACAAATTCCCTTTCTCTCCCAGTGAAAGACCAAACACCTAAGGACCCTAGTCCAGGTTCAAATTCCACACAAGATTCAACCAATTCTACTCCTGTAAAACCAGTCTTTGGTGCCAATACTTCTTTTGGTTCTGTGAAACCAAAGAAGAACGTTTTCGCTGATTTACCTGCTCTGTCAGAATCAAATACTGGATCTTCCTTTGGGGCAAACTCCAAATTTGGTAATGCTTTCAAAAACTCTATTGCTAAAAAATCATTCCTTGATGAAGAAAAGTCCGATTCTGATCAGCTCGATGATAAACCTTCTCCACAGTATAAGCAAGTGGATTTGGAACCAGTGAAGAACACTACAGGAGAAGAAGACGAGAAGTCACATTTTAGCACCAACTGTAAATTATTCGAATTAGAGTTAGAAAATATTAAAGAGGGTTGGAAAGAAAGAGGTTTAGGCAACATCCACTTGAATCAGTCTGTTAAAGATCCTAAAGCTGTGAGATTGGTTATGAGGTCTAATGGATTGTTAAGAGTAATTTTAAACTCAAAAATAAAGAAAGATACAGAAATCTTGAAAGGATCTCAAGGCAGCTTTGCTCCTGACAAATTTTGCAGATTCACATCTGTCAATGAAAGAGGACAACCAGTTCAATATTTGTTGAAATTCTCCAATCAGGCTTTAAGAGATGAATTGGTCGATAAGATTAGTAACTTGAAAGAACAAATGTAATGATATAGGTGAATAAACACATATAAATTAAAAGGGCTCCGTTGACACCAAATTAAAACTTCTATTAACTTCATTAACTCTTTATAAAGGCTATACTACAAATAGTTGACCCCTTAACACCTCCAAATTGGAAGCTAGGATAGTCGATCTTATCCCACACTTTCAAATCGCTTTCGTTAGTTATTATCTTTATCAACTCTTCTTCTGTAAAGTTACAAGATGTAATCAAAAGAATGGAATTCTTGTGCATCAATTGACTCACTTGAGGAGCGTAAACATCCATACCTATTTTCCCATCGAATGCGTCTATGGGGTCCTGGTTCAAGGCAATGGCATCAAGCGTTCCCTTATCCAAGAGAATATCGTATTTCCCTGAATTTGCAGCCAAAAACTCGTTAGCTTTCTGTAATAAATCGACCTGTTCAAAAGAAAAGTTCTCTCCGTTGTACTTCTTGTGTTTTATTTTTGAAGCAAATCCAACCGACTCTGGTGAATAATCGATACCTTTAAAAGTACAGTGTATAGGCTGTTCCAATTCTTCGCTAAATTCCTCGAACATCTCAAAAAGTAAATGGCCATTTCCCGTACCCAAGTCAAGGAAACTCAACGACAGATAGTCTTCAGGTAGCTTCCCATTATTGATCTTATCTACTAAGAAGCGAATCATTTTCAGCTCTGCATCGGAATCATCGAACCAGCATTCACCAGTATCGTCTTCATTCTCATCGAAATTATTTATTTCCCTCTCATAAAATTGGTTCCAGCTGCCATATTAGTATAATGAAATTTGAGAGACCCACAGTCCACATACACATACTATTCTTTTGTTCCTAGCTTCGAAGAGTTGAGCCTTATTTCACTCATTTTCCCGGTAGGTCCAAAGTTTCGACTTGCAAATGGAAAAAAAAATTATAAAGCTCTCTTTCAACTTTTCCGTTATGACCTCTGCCCTGGTTATGAGTTCACGAAGTGTTTTCTACTTGTATGAATTTTTCAATCAACGCGTTAAGCAAGATAATAAAATACACTGTATAGAATGGAAGTATATCCCACTGGCCACAACGAGGACTCTCAAGTTGAGCCATCGACACTCTCCGAACTGACCCAAGAAAACTATCGAATTTGGAAGAAAAACACCCCTTTCTTATACGATTATATATCCACATACTCGCTCCTATGGCCTTCAATGACAGTACAGTTCTTCCCCGACTTGGAAAGACCTCAAAAACCTAGCTCATCCACCGATAAAGTCTCTACAGACCAGGTGCTTTATCAAAGGCTCTTATTGGGAACGTTTACGTCCAATCAAGCGGTTGATAGTATCTCAATACTTCAACTCCCATATTATGAAAATCTCAACAGTCAATTGACAATAGATAAGCTCAATTATAACCCGGATAAATTGGAGTTTGAATTGACATCTGTGAACAAGAAGAAGCTCTCTGTGGTACAGAAAATCAACCATCTGGGTGATGTGAACAAGTTGATTTACATGCCCCAGAATCCAGACGTTTTAGCCAGCGGGAATAACTACGGTAGTCTTGTGGTTTACGACAGAACAAAACACTCAAGCTATAAGAATAGCAGCGATTCTGTAGACATTCATATTCCGGAACTCACGCTTTCGTCTGTAAACACCGGTGAAGGTGGAGACATTTTTGCAGTAGATTGGAACCACCAAAAAGAAGGAACGATAGTCTCGGGGAAAATGAATGGTGATATTAATATTCACGATATCAAGAATCAATTCGTTGACAAAGCACAAACGGACCTCCAACCGTTAATAACGTTTGATAATGAAAAATCTGGGATTAATGATGTTCAATGGGTGCAAAATCATGATTCCATTTTTGCAACCGTTGATGAGGCAGGCTTCTATAAACTTTATGACACAAGAGAAAAAGTGGCTGTGATAGACCACCAGGTGCATAAATCACCAGTCAATTCGCTAAGTATAAACCCAAACAATCTGACTTATACTGTATTTGGTGATAGTGAAGGATCTGTTGAAGTCTGGGACATAAGGCATATTAAGTATGGTACTTCATCTTATTCTTTTCCACAAACGCATAAGGACTCGGTGACAAGAGTAAAATGGCACCCCAAATTCCACAACATACTAGGATCCTCCTCCTCTGATAAAACTGTTCAATTGTACGATTTAGGTAAGGAAAAGCAGATATTTGTGCACAGTGGGCACATGTTGGGAGTTAACGATTTTGACTGGTCCTTGCACGAGGATTGGATGATCAGCAGTGTGGGGGACGACAACTCTCTTCATGTTTGGAAACCAGCTAAAGAGATTGTTGGATAGATTTCATAGGTATTTTAATAAACTGTAGAGTAATTATCTACAAGTCTACAATTATTTACAATTGGCCATTATCATGATTGTTCGTAATCCATTCTTGTCAGGATGCTTCGAGTAATTCAATATTTTCTGCCTTTTACTCTATGTATGTGTATTTCTTATTTAAGCCTTAGCAAATAATTTTTCAACTTCAGCAACAGCTTCAGTCAAAACTTTGTCTTGGAATTTTGAGTTTTCAATTTCTTTGTTAACCTTTTCTAAAACGGACTTGATCAATTGTTCTTGTTCCAATTGTCTTTGTTGTTGTTCGAATCTGACCCAAGAGTCCAAAGTGCTCTTGGCTTCAGCAGCAACATTGGCTTGTTGTTTTAATTCAAAAGACTTGGCTTCTAATTCAGCAGTTTCCTTAGAAATAGCGAACAATTGTTTGGTGGTTCCAACAACATCTTTTAATTGAGAAACAGAATTAATTCTTTCGTTAACGGCATCAATATGTTTGGTTCTAGAAGAGATCAACAATTCATTAACCTTCTTGACTTCACCGTCAGCCCACTCGGTGTATAATGGAGCAACGGCCTTGGCGACAAGACCAACAAAAGCAGCAAAGGTAGCGACCAAAATGGTTTCGTCGTGAATGATAAGTAATTCATTAGAGATTCCGTAGACAGCAGCGGCGGCGGAGGTGGCTAAAAATCCGGTTTTAGAGAGGTAGTTGTTACCTGGCATGGCATCAACGATAGAGTTGGCCTTTTGCTTTGGTTCAACTGGGGTGGAGAGGTAACGCAATCCAATTCTAAATGTTAGTAGGAAACGAGGAAGGTTGAATTGAGGGACAAAATGAACGGGCAATAGGTCGAATGGAAGGGGATAAATGCAATGCAATGAAAGCTGAACGATCAGTGGAATAGGTAGGTGGTATATGGAAATGAGGAAACGGGTAAATGGTATACGAAAATGACATAGGAAATGGAGTGGATCACCAAAATATTAAACCAATTTGACGCTGATTGATGTGGGGTGTTCCATTCTTTTTTAAATAATGAGCCTCTGATACGATACATATAGTCAGGACATGACATTCTGAACATTGTCGTAGCAATTGACTGATAGCTGTAAGTTGATCAAATAAGAATCTTACCTCTCCCTTTTACTTATGAGCTACTTCTATTCTAGCCCTTTTTTGGTGATCTCGCGTTCATTGATATGTTCCTTCTGAATCTTACATACGGAGCAGGTCTGGCCAATCTGACAACAGGAGCAAAAGCTCTAACACTTTTCATTAAAGACATGTTGAGTTATGAAAATTTAAAATTTTCAGCGAGCTCGGATTGAGAATAAAAATGATTGGGCAAGTGAGGTTTCCTGGGTTCGCGGACCCGCGCACACCTTGATCCTAACTAGTGATTTCATGGCCATGGTAGTATAGTTAATTCAAGTAGCAATTGAGTTGGCATACTAGCGGTCGTGTTGGACTACACTAACTTTTTAGTGTCGTCTTTTCCTACGAATCCCTAACCGATTTTACAACAAAACTATCCTCTCTTTTATATTGTTGTGCTTAGTTGCCTGCATATAACAAGTATCTAATCTCTATTTATCAAGCTATAATCATTAAATACGTTCTAAACTCCGTTACTATCTCGTTTATACTTGTCTTGCAAGTACTTATTTATCACCTGGTTGTTTTTTAGATTGGCCAACGCAAACTGATCCTCCAAAGCCTTTTTCAAGTCTTCATTGTGTACTGATTTCTTCGTATTTAGGTCATTGATATCTGGGGTTCCCAATGCTATGTCTCTTGATTTCTGTCGAATTCGATCTTGAATGTCTTTTGCAAGCATCTCAACCGTTTCATTTCCCGATATTTGTAAAACGGGTGCTCTTTCACTATCTAAAGTGCCCTGCTCTTCAGTGTTTTTATCACCTTGTTCACTCGTCTCATGATTTGAACTTGCAGTCACTTCTTTCTCTTCATCCAGTGACTCTGTGTCTTTGTCTTTGTTGTCGTGGAGCTTACCCTGCTTCCTCAACTCTCGAAGTCTTCTAATTCTATCCCTTCTTGTTTGGGCTTCTTCCTCTAGAGACATGCTGCGAAATGGAAATTTAAAGATTGAATTCTAAAACTGTTTTAGTGCTCGTTATGGAGAGTTTTATTATTTAAAACACTTCTGTTTGGTATACTATTCAAGCTACACATTCCAGCCTCTGGAACTGATTGCTATTTGATTCTCTCATTTACTACCTAAATACTGTTCAACCATTTGTACGAAAAACTCATCAGGTATTGCCATATGTCTACCTTCTATATCATGAAAGTCCAAAGCACCTCTTTCGTCAAGACTCTTTAAGCCAAGCACATCTTTTTTATATAAATCTGTGTCTCTTGTGGGTATAACCTCATCTGTTTTCACATCTATATCCGCAAAATGAGCAGACGCTTTTGGCACAACTGTTGTGTCGTTTAAAAACTTCACCAAGATTAACTTGTTTAATTGCTTCATTTTTTTGGTGTAAGTCCCATTGATTCTTGCTTCGTTATTGATATCAGCTAGATAATTTGAATACTTCAAATAGTTCTCGTATTGATAAGGATCTCTAAAATATTGAGCAGGAACAATGTTGTGTTGAACCGAAGAATACCAAACTTGTCTCTTCAAGAGCTGGTTTCTACGTTTACAGAACCAATCCCTTGGGTTGTCACATAATGGTATATCCATGACTCCCATATGAGGTGATCCAAAAGTTATAAGATTGTGAATATTGACATTACACCGCTCTTGAATGCCTCTGAGCAATACACCTCCTTGGGAACATCCTATAGCATCAAACCCACCGTCTAGTACCAGAATGTTCTTCAATTGCTTACAAACTTGTTCGAGTTGAACATTAATATTTCCAGTTAGCGAGGCTCTTTCGTCAAGAGACAGGTCATCATTTAATCTGACACGATATACAGGAGTTCCCGGGTGTATAGTTTGAATGGTTTCTTCCATGTAGATCATCCCAGTTGAATTGTAATCGTCGCCAAGTCCATGCCATATCACCACGGGGAGAGTCGAACTTGAATCTTCACTAATACCAGCGCCAGCGCTAGCACAAGAACCACAAATGGAATCAGCCTTTGAAACATCAAACTTCCAACTGGTTAAACCACTAGCACTAATTCCCATCTCTCCCACTACAGTATCTCCACCAAACTCCACCATCCCCATGTAATTATTTAAAAGATTAAGGAGTTTAAAAAACTGTACCCCATAAATCGCTAACATGATTATGTAACAAATTTAATTTCTAAATTTTTTACTCATCTCATGTTCAGATTAGGAAGAGACTCTCTTGAAGAGACAAAAAAAAGTGTAAGGTCTCTCAAGTCTCATATAAAACAATCATCTCCAACTCCCGAACCAATATACTTTACCATCAACACCACGAGGCCACTCCTACGTACAAAAGATTATACACCTAGAGTCATCCCGTTGACTAACGCATTAGATAAGCTCACCAATAAGTCCGTACTTCTAGTGACAAAAGACCCTTCAACACCTTATAGACATGCCCTAACAGAGAAAGATAGTCCTACGGAAGACGTTTTCAATCAAATCTATACATTAACCAAACTTAAACGAATGGCTTCTTCACCTAAAAAAATCACCCACCTTTTTAAAGAATTTGACGTTATCGTAGCAGACCACAGGGTACATAAATTTTTACCTGACATCCTAGGACCCCAATTCTATCTAAAGAATAAAAAAATCCCTTTCGTTGTTCATATGGCTGCTCCTGATGCTAATGCTAAACTTGTAAAAACTTCTAAAAGCCATAAACTAAAAGATGAAAGATGCGATCCCAAATACGTCAAAGGTCAGATGAACTCAATTGCTAAGAACACCTTCTGTCTTCCTCCTTCAAACGGTACATTCATGTCCATTAAAGTGGGCTATAGTGATTGGACCATAGATAAACTTGTACAAAATATTAACGATGTGCTTGTGTTTTTCATGGATAAGAAGTACCCGTCTGGAGGGCTTGTAACCAAAGCCATGATTGAAAGTGTATACGTAAAGAGCAGTACTAGTATTAGTTTACCGGTGTACAAGAAGAAGGAAGAAGATTTACCTAGTGATAGTGATAGTGATAGTGAATAGACATTAATAGCGAAAATAACCTTTCATCGCGGTTGCAAATTTTCAGTATCTTCAATTACCTTATGGACCTTCGCTTCCCTGCATATATTGTAATTGCAGCTGTTTATTACTACTTCATTCGATCCCTAGTACTGGAAGGTGGAGTGAGCTTGTGGGAGCAGCACGCAGAGCCTGTGCTTGATGTTTTGAAGGTAGGAGCCCCCAAACTATCTACAAACTCCTACCTAAGCTTCAAGATGGGTTATAGAGATAGGAATCAAATCGGTACTGAAAATGCTACTCTTGTCATGCTTGTACGAAATGAAGAGCTTGAGGGTGCTCTTCTGTCTATGAGATCACTTGAGGATAGATTCAATAGAGACTATAAGTACCCTTGGGTATTCTTGAACGATGTTCCTTTCACGGATGAATTTATTGAGCAGACTACGCTAATGGCAAGTAGCAAAACCTATTATGAATTGATACCTAGCGAGGACTGGGATACACCAGATTTCATTGATACAGTCAAATACGAGAAAAATATAAACAACTCTGAAAGTGTCATTTACGGTCACAGCAAATCATATAGAAATATGTGCAGATTCAACTCAGGCTTTTTCTTTAGACAAAAGAAACTATTGGAATTCGATTGGTATTTCAGAGTGGAACCTAGTGTGGAATACCTTTGTGACTTTCAAATGGATCCTTTTAAATTTTTGAGAGAGAACAATAAAATATATGGATTTGTAACTGCTATCCACGAATATGAAAACACAATTCCAACCCTTTGGCAAACCGTGGAAGAATTTATGGACACTTACCCAGAACTTGTGCATCCGAACAACTCTCTTGAATTTATTACGTCTACCGAGAATGACGTAAATCAACACGTTCCACTTATCGAATCTTCAACCAAGTATAATCTTTGTCACTTCTGGTCTAATTTTGAAATTGCCAGTTTGAATTTTTGGAGGTCTGAACCTTACATAAAGTATTTCGAATTTCTTGATAAAGCAGGGGGATTTTATTATGAAAGATGGGGAGATGCACCGGTGCATTCCATAGGCTTGAATATTCTTGCTGATAAAAATAAAATCCATCACTTCGATGATCTTGGTTACTTCCATCCGCCATATATGGCATGTCCGACATCAAAGGATTTGATCAGTCAAAAAAGGTGCATTTGTAAGACTAGTGGAATGGAGGGTGAAATCACTACAGAGCCCTATGATATTAAAGTGTATAGTTGTTTGCCTCGGTGGTGGAGATATGGAAGTGGCAAGAAATTTATTAATGAGATGCAGTACACATTTGAAACAGGTAAATAGAATAGATTAAATTATTAAGATCAGAGAGTACTTAAATTGGAATTTTTTATTTTCTTGAAATCAATTTAATAGTTTACCAGAATACCATATCCCAAGTGGGTGTGAAATTGACAATATCCTTATTAACTTTCATCAATTAACGAGAAATTTAATAAAGGAAGAATTTACAAAAAATTCCAAAACTTCAGTGATTTTCACCTACTCTGAGGGACTCAAGGTCTTAAGCTAGTACGTACTATTTGAATATTTCGACTCTAATAAATTTCACACCAAGCCATTCTACAATCGGCTGCAAAAGTTCGCATCCCATCTCAAAAATTTTCTTCTCATCTCACTAAATAAATTCGATATGGCTGGAAAAGGAAACTTAAAGTCTCAATTAGAGGCCCATAAAGTCTTGGATAACCTCAATAAGGCCAGATCCAAACCTGTGAAAAACACCGGGGATAAACCAGTGAAAACAGTCCCTGTGCCTGAGCCTGTAGTTGAAAAAAAGGTCAAAAAGAACAAGAAGGACGATGAGTACAAGGGAGAAGCTTTAAGTAAAAAGGAATTAAGGAAATTGAAGAAGTTGTCCAAGAAGGTGGTAGAAGAAGAGGGAAGTGATGATGAAGAGGAAGAAGGACCAAACTTTATAGATGACGAGGCTGAAGAAGACGAAGAAGATGAAGAAATTGATTTACAAAGATTAGCTGAAAGTGAAAGTGAAAGTGACATCGATAATGAGGAGGAAGAGGATGAAGAGGATGAAGAAGAAGAAGGAGAAGAAGAAGAAGAAGAAATTGAAGAAATTGAAGACGTTTCTGAAGAAGATGTCCCGTTTTCTGATGTAGAGATCGATTCCGATGCCGATGTAGTTCCACACACCAAACTTACCATCAATAACACTGCTGCACTTAAAGAGTCATTAGCACGTATCCAACTTCCATGGGCCAAACACTCTTTTGTGGAACATCAATCTATTGTGAGTGAAGATAAGACGGAACTTGGAATTAAAGATATTTATGACGACACTGAAAGAGAACTAGCATTTTATAAGCAAGGATTGGATGCCACTAGACAAGGAAGAGCCAATTTATTGAAATTGAAGGTTCCATTTTCCAGACCAATGGATTACTTTGCTGAAATGGTTAAAACTGATGAACACATGGATAAATTGAAGAACAAGTTATTGACTGAAGCCGCAAACAAGAAGGCCAGTGAAGAAGCCAGAAGACAAAGAAACTTGAAGAAGTTTGGTAAACAAGTGCAACATGAAACCTTACAAGAAAGGGCCAAACAAAAGAGAGACACTTTGGATAAAGTTAAATCTTTGAAGAAGAGAAGAGCCAACAATGAATTTGCCGGTGATGATGATTTCCAAATTGCTTTAGAAGAAGCAACTAAAGATGAGCAAAGAGATAACAAAAGACATAAACCTAACGGTAAGAGACAAGCCAAAAATTCCAAATATGGATATGGTGGAAAGAAATCTGGTAGCAGAAGAAATGACGCCAAGTCTTCTTCTGATGTCAGTGACTTCTCTTCCAAAAAGATGAAACAAAAGAGACCAGGTAAAAGTAAAAGAAGATAGGAAGAGCAAATGTATAGTAAAATTTAATTCTAATTTTTCGCATCCAATATATATACAAGTCGTGTACGTTATAATCTCGATGAAAAATTCGTATAGAAATAAAACTTGATAGAATATCGTATAAATCGTATAACTTTTATTATAAATTGATACATTACAATGACCGATTCCAAGCAAAAATTTTTGAATGTGTTTCCTGATCTTGTAGCAGACTTGAAGAAGGTCCTTACGGACTACAAAATGCCAGTAGAAAGCATTGAATGGTATGAAAGATCATTAGAATATAACGCAGTAGGTGGAAAATTAAACAGAGGTATATCTGTTGTCGATACTTACTGTATTTTAACGAAACAAAAGTTGGAAGATTTAGACGCTGAAACCTACAAGAAGGTTGCACTTTTAGGTTGGTGTATTGAATTATTACAAGGTTTTTTCCTCGTGTCTGATGATATTATGGATGCCTCCAAAACTAGAAGAGGTCAACCATGTTGGTATTTGGTTGAAGGTATAGGTAACATTGCTATCAATGATTCTTTCATGTTGGAAGGTGCTATCTATGTTTTATTAAAGAAGTACTTCAGAAATGAACCTTATTATGTCAATTTATTAGAATTATTCCACGATGTTACTTTCCAAACTGAACTCGGTCAATTGTTAGATTTAACCACTGCTGATGAAGAAGTTGTTGATTTAGATAAATTTTCCTTGGACAAGCACAGTTTTATTGTTATTTTCAAGACTGCTTACTACTCTTTCTACTTACCAGTTGCTTTGGCCATGTTTGTAGCTGGAATCAAAGATGAAAAGGATTTGAAACAAGCTGAAGATATCTTGATTCCAATTGGTGAATACTTCCAAATTCAAGATGACTACTTGGATTGTTTTGGTACCCCAGAACAAATTGGTAAGATTGGAACTGACATCATGGATAACAAGTGCTCTTGGGTTGTTAATCAAGCATTGAAGTTGGTCACACCAGAACAAAGAAAGTTATTGGATGAAAACTACGGTAGAAAGGATAGCGAAAAGGAAGCTAAGTGTAAGCAATTGTTCAATGAGTTGAATATTGCTAAGATCTACGAAGAGTATGAGGATTCTTTTGGTGAAGAAATCAAGGGTAAGATCGAGAAGCTCGATGAGTCTAGAGGTTTGAAAAAGGATGTATTTTATTCTTTCTTCAACAAAATTTACAAGCGTACTAAATAGTGTTTAAAGTACTATACGTGTTTATTGATTGATGCCTTCACAGCCCAGGAAATTGGCCTTAAACGTAGTTGATGTAGAACAAAGCAAGGTAGTCAGCAAAGCATTTATTGTGATTTCTATAGTCGATTAGTAGAGACGACAATGAGGGGTTCAAAGTTACTTACTATGTATGTGGAACCTATGTCAATGTGAGTTAATCGTATCAATGCAACTGTAAGATATGATCCCGAAATTCAACTCACCTACGGATACTTCAAATAACTTATCTGTATTATGCTATAAATCTAAACATTAACTCTTTCCAATTCTTCTCTACCAGCCTTGGTGTACAAGTATTCGTTGTAGTCTCTGGCTTTAGCCCAAACACTCCAAACAATGGAGAATGGTATGATAACATAGAGAGCTTGGTTTTTAACTCTTCTGAAAACGTTGAATACAGATCTGTGCAAGTTACCCTTCAAAGGACGAGTAGCATGAGGACTAACAGTGTACTGGTTAATGTACTTTTGCTTTGGGGCACCCATAGAACCCCACCATCCCATGTAATTTTTAACTGCTGGTGCACCGGCCATGATGATAATTAGTGAAGAAGTGAAAAATAATTGAGTCGCGATTATTGGATGATATTAGAGGTAGTGCGTGGGCGAGAAGGACTCGTACTATTATATATTAAATACGGTGAAAAGCAAAGGCTACAATGCAAACTGGAAACAAGCACAGCGACAGTGTACCCCGAGAAGGGAACAAGTCATCATTATTATAGCTGAACAAAATTTCTACTAGTCTAGAGGTGAAATTGAAAGTATTGTACTGCTGATACTAAAACAATATTAAGATAAAATTTACGATATAGCATAAAGGTACTGGAATGACACCATGGTGATAGCCTGAGTACACTAATAGATACGTGAAGTCCATCATCAAGATCACACCGCATCTTTGGTACAGAACAGGTACGGCAAAACCAGTACAGTATAATACATACAAGCTTTACATTTATTCCATGACTATTGTATATTAAATTACATTTAGTTGGTCAAACGCTTTTGAGCAGCTAATCTACCCTTTTGTCTAGAGTTCAATCTGACCTTCTTGTCATCAGCCTTTTGAATTTCTTCACCTTGTTCGGACAAGATTAATTCAATGTGACATGGTTGAGATTGGTATGGGTTAGATCTACCGTGAGCTCTGAAAGTTCTTCTTCTGAATCTTGGAGCCTTGTTGACTTGAATATGGGAAATCTTTAATTTGGTGACATCTAATCCTTTGGTTTCAGCGTTAGCTTGAGCGTTCAACAACAAGTCCTTAACGAAGTTGACACTCTTAGCTGGCCATCTAGCCTTGGTGACACCGAATTCCTTACCTTGAGCGGTTCTACCAATAGAACTGTTGTATCTTCTCATAGGAATAGCTCTTTGATGATCTAAGACTTGGTCCAAGTATTTCTTAGCTCTTTCTAATTCCCAACCGTTGATGGCTTGAGCAGTTTCTCTGGTGTTCTTGAAAGAGACTCTCAAGTAAGCACCTCTAGCAGAAGCAGACTTAGCTGGGTTGGTTGAACTGTAACCGTATCTAGCCATTATGTTTGAATATTACTTGGTTATAGTAAGTGAAAAGTTTTGAAAAATTCTTTGAAAAATTTGTGAGAAAGGATGTACGTGGGTGGGACACGCCTGACGTGACGGGGGTTTAAGCGAGGTAGAAAAGTAAAAGTATAGTGCGACTGCGGTACCGTCTAGTAAGAGCTTTACCACGAGCTTGGCGCGAAATGTCACGAATGTCGGTGCCGATTGGCTAAAGTAAATCATGGTCCCATGCCACAGTCACAAAAGCCCTAACACACAGCCCTAAAAGTGCGAGGTCTATCAAATTGACTGAAACGGATAGAGATGTAGGGAGAGATAGTAGTACCTCATTGAATACAGTGAATTTGAGAGCAAAAGACTAAATTTTGGGTGTCCAAACGACAAAATTCCCGTGGTTGACGCCAAATAACTAAGCACACATTTCCTCTGTCTACTCAACAACTTTAAACCTCTCCTCTGTTCGAACAAATTATATTATCAACAGCCTGCATATAATATGCAAGTGCAGGATCTTTACTGTGTAAACTCCACTGGACCAGAGAAGGTTAACAAACACAAGAAACACGGATACAAGTATGTACAGGATACCAACACGAGGCAATACACAGGAATCAGCCATGGAATTTACAAGCAATAAGCAAGAACAATTGGTAAACTTGTATGATTGATAAGCTACGTTTCAACATCAGAATTCTTGCCTTGCGTAATTACCTAAATATTTTTTTGAAAAAACATGTGGGTGTCACTAGTTTTTACCAAGGCTGAATAGATCGCTGGTTGCCTACTCCGAAACTTTGGTAGTGGCATCCTTTACTATGTATACAATTTATCCTTTTCTTCCGAGTTTTAAGTCCCCCCAAAAACCTCTTCCCCCCCTGCAGGTATTTTACGAAGAAATATGACCATTTGCGGGTTTATAGATGTAAGATTGATATATAATCAGCAATTTCCGTTAAATTTCTCTTTAGCTTTTATACGTCTTCAAATGGGATTGAATATTGCTAGAAGGCAACTTTCCAACACACGTACTTCCAAGATACATGAGAGAGCACTAAGTGCTAGCTAAGTCTTAATCTACATAAAATAACTACGACTAGCAGGGTTGTCTATTTTCATTACGATGCTTAGTACAACAGGGCAGTTGGAACTCCCGGTACCCAGTGAAAATCACGCAACGAATACACCTTAGACACCTGTGGTACATGGCATCAGAATAGTTCTTCAAGACTTGCTTCGCCCGATGTGTTTCAGTTCGCGGTACTCCACCACCTTCGGTTCCTCGCGAGCACCACCACTACCACCTACCACCACTCTGCACGTCACCCGTACGTGGTGTTCACACGACTCACCGCGAAACCTTCAATGAAAACCCAGGAACAAAACAACTTAGCTATCAAGAATTAAGCATCATGTCCCACGAGAAGCCAGATCCTGTGAATGAAGATGGAAGTGGAAGAGTTGACGGCCTGGGCTCCAGTGTCGCTGACTCAGGTGAGAATGATTCACCCACATTGGATTTCCTGCCTGACCTTCGACTCGAAAACAATGATAACGAACAAGAAAGTGGGTCAGTGTCAAACACCGAAGCACATGGATTTTCAGAGAAATCAGAGACGGTGGAGGGTAATTCAGAGACACTGCCGGTGGAATCAGAACCAGTAGAAGCCACTCCTCAGGAAACAGGCGGAAAGGCGCCTGAAGACCAGGAGGAAGCTAGTCAAGAGAAAGAAGAAGGTGAAGGTGAGGAAGAAAATGATGAAGAAGATGATGAGTCCAATGGTAAAGAGTTTGGTACTTCTGATTCAAAGGCGGATGTCTCATTCGAAGTAGACAAGGACGAGAAGGACAATGAAAGCCAAGAGAGTGATGCGGAGACTGAAAAGCAATTTTTGGAACTGACTGACGTGAATGGAATGGATATCGATAGCCTAGACGACCCTGTTTTACGCACAGAAACAATGGAAATTGACCCAGTGATATCTGAGGACAAAACTAGCAATAAGAACTCTGAAGCGATTGGAGAAGTCTCTAGTTCCGATATTGACGCTAAAGCCCCCCAATCTGTTTCCGGAGAAAAACTCGAAAAGAGTAAACCTGCTTCTCCTGTTATCAAGCAGGAAAAAGAAAAATCGCCTGAGAAAGAACCAGAACCAGAAATTGAACCAGAAATTGATGAAGAAAAGGCTCGCGTATTTAAGCAAACACATACAATTATTCTCCCATCGTATGCCTCGTGGTTTAATATGAAAAAAATCCATCTGATTGAAAAGAAGTCGTTACCTGAATTTTTTGAAGTGAATCATCCATCAAAATCTCCTAAAATTTACCTTGGTTATAGAAATTTCATGATTAACGCTTATAGATTGAACCCTAACGAATACTTGACTTTAACTTCCTGTCGAAGAAATTTGGTAGGCGATGTGGGCACATTAATGAGAGTTTTTAAATTTTTGAATAAATGGGGATTGATTAATTATCAAGTTAACCCTTCATTTAAACCAGGCTATAACCTTGAAAAATTAAGTGATGGAAATGTTGCACCACTTCCTTATTCTGGTGATTATAAGGTTAACTATGATGCACCTAGAGGTATATTCCCCTTTGAAACTTTCAAGTTAAACTCTGAAATCAATGTCGACAAGTTAAAACAACTAATGGGTGAATCATTCAAGCCTCAGGATGTTTTGAATGGGAAAACAACAAAAATCACCCAGACAGAAGATACTTCAAGTGGAAAATCTTCTGGAGCTTCTAAAAAACGTACATTGGAATTAGAAGATGAATCAGATAATAAGAAGATTAACGATTCTTGGACAGAATCCGAACTAATTTCGCTTTTGAAAGCCATCAAAACTTATAAAAATGACTGGTTCAAAATATCGAAATTGGTGGGTAAAACTCCACAAGAATGTATACTAAAGTTTTTGAAGTTACCAATCGAAGATAATTTCAATGAACTATCCGAATCAAATTTTGACTTGTTACGCTACTCATCAAACTTCCCTGCTAGTAGTACCGACAATCCATTAATCAATAATCTTATTTTCATGACTCAGTTGGTCGATAGTGATGTTGCTAAAGCCGCTAGTGAAAGAGCTCTGAGTGTAATGCATGAAAAGATTTTGGAAAAAATTGAACAAGTCGAAGAAAAATCGAAGAAGGTTGCAGAGAAGGAAGAAGAGGCAAAGGAAAAGGAAAAGGCAAAAGAAGGCGAAGATAAAGAACAAAAGGAAGAAAAGAAGGAAGTAAACGAATTTGATGATATGATTATTGAACCTGAAGATGATGATGAGGAAAATGATGAAGTTAGTAATGAACCAGAAGATAAACATGATAAAGAAGAAGATAAAGATGAAGATAAAGATGAAGTAAAACAAGACAAGGAAGAATTGGACGAACTCAAGAAATCGTTGAGCGAAGATCTTGAACAGCTCCAATCTTCTAAAACTTCAATAAACGATGTTAACTCAGCACTTTTTGGAGTTGTTGGAGCCAAATCTCATTTGTTCAAAACTTACGAAGAAAGGGAAATGAACAGAATGACATCAACTATTTTAAATCAAGAAATGAATAAAATTGATTTAAAGTTGGAAAGGGTACGTAAACTTGAAAAAATTTACGAAACTCAACAAAAAATTTTATTAAAGCAACAAGAAGAGATTTTTATTGATAGATTAAATTTAACTAATAGTACTGTTAGCATTACTAATAAGTTAAATTCTGTTATCAACAATCTCGAAAATGACTCGCTGATTGATAAACTGTCAATGTTGTCACAATTAAGCGAGATTAAATCATTAGTTTACAAACCATTAAAATCTTCCTTTGTTGAAGAAAATGCTAATAATAGTTCGACTGTGGAGAAGGAAGAAACTGAAGCTCCATCAATCAAACCGTTATCATTAGAAACTCCTCAAACTTTCAAAGTTTGGGTTCCATAACTGTATTAATATAAACATCCATAGAATTTACCTCTTGTTTGCAATGCAGATCCTTCAACTTGCTAACCCCAATAGATCTCTCGTGAATATGTACCTTTGAACATAGGAGGCGGTAGTACGGCCCTCTGCCCGCCCGCGGGAGTTTTTGACGCAATTTTGCACCGCGCGCGCATACGCGCTGGACTTTGAGTACGGTTGCTGAAGAGTAACAGCCCTGTCTTATTATATTGCTGCAGCGTCCTATATACAACGTCAAAAGTTTTACGTTGCTGATAAGCTTGCTGTGTTGATTTATTTTATAAGTAAATAGAATCTCTATTAGAATATTTTCAAACGAATTACAAAATAATGCTAGACGGGTATATACCTCCAAATTCCATTGGTAATACAGTTCTTACCAGGTCATCAGCTCTATGTCATCGAATGAATATTTCACCTAATTCCAATAATCTGGATATCGACAGTGAGCAACAAATTTCGCATCCGTCTTCCCAGGAAATAGATACTCCTCGCCTGCAAAAAATAAATCTTGATAATACCCTGATTAGTAGTACAGAGATGGAGGACCCCGAGATTAATCACCATGCTCGAAAGAAGAGAAATTTAGCTTCAGAAATTGAAATCTGGAAAAGCTTTGGTAAATTGGATAAAGATGCTTCTTCCGCATCGTTAATACCTTTGGCAGTAGAGGAGAATCAAGTGCCTCTAATTTTGGAGGTGGCTGATACCCAATTTTTGCTATTACAATTGGATGACTCCGAAGATCTGAAAAAATACGCTCATTTATTGACACTTTTTGACACTCCAAAAATACTCTCCTGGTCTATAGGAGAGCTATTCGATGTGATTAAGTCTGATGATGATTTAGTTGAATTACACGAATACTCAGAGTTTGATGAATTAATATTGACAATACCGGAACTCAATAATATAAGAATTACTGAAGATAATATTTATACAAGAAATATCCTCCTAAATGATTTTACGAAAATATTCAATGCTTTACAATTCAAAACTTCCAAGGGCTTAAGCCAAAAACCAGTGAATCAATTGACTTTGAAAATTTCTTCTCAGAGACGTTTTATTACCGACTTCAACTTCTTGAATGATTTGATACGTTTAGGCCGGGGGTTAGGGGAAATGCCTGCCAGAAATCCAATAAATAGAATGGGAGGCGGTGTTGATGGCCCGGTTGAGGGAGAAGCTTACGGAAATGCTAATGGAGAAGCAGACAGAAATATCGACGGAGAAATGGATCGATAAGTCGACGGAAAATAGACCGCAAAAGTAGTGGCAAAGATGGTCATCTAATCACAGATATACAAACGATAGATCAATGACCAATGAATTTTACGATATACATTAAATAGACTAAAAGGATATCAATGATCATAAATATATATCACTATGTCATCCCAATATTTTGTAATTTTTCATACAACTCGGGTTCAATGTATTTTTGGATACCTGGTTCACCGGTTAAACCTTTACGCTTTCTAGTTTTTAACACAAAGTCCCTCGAAATGGATTCTGTAGGAACAGGCTTTAATTCTGGTAAATAAACATCCTTATCTAACGGATCTCCGGGCGCAAGGCTATAACGAAGAAACTTTAAAAATATCATCGCTTGCCCCAGAGTTTGTAACCTAACGTCAGTTTCTAATCCAATTGATTCTATTACCGGTATAGTGCCACTTACGTGGAAAAGTTGCGTACCTGGAATTGCTTGATTAAACTGTACATCACCTCTCCTGCATCCGACAATTTTCTGAATAACCTTATTTGCTTTATAAGTGCACGTAGTGTAAAACCTATAAATTGGTTCCATAAGTCTGGGAATTGCTGTGAAAAATCCTGTATAACAAGCTCGTCTGATTAGCGGAATAATCTGCGCAGAGCTGATATCACCGGTCGTATTAAACTCTAATATTTTAAACTTTGTGTTACGTATTGGCTCGTCACACAAGGGTCCTTCATTACAACTCCATTCGAATCCTGATTGAATAGCTTCTTTACAATCCAATAATACATCTTTATCTGTTTCTTCACTTAAAGTGTCGTCTATTAAAAGGCTTGGTTGCTTTAAATCTTGAGGACTAACACTCCATATTGATCTAGATTCTAATGAGTCCACTTTGTAATCATCCCTTAACTTCTTCGATATCGTTCTGGTCAAATTTTGTAAATCAACCTTCTTATTTTCAATTGCCGTACTTAATTTAGGATTATTTACAGGCTCGGCAATCACAGCCATTGAAGCACCCCCAATATTCACAGTGATTTTTGTCACTGAAGTTTGAGTCACCGTTTCACTAAATTTCACCATTGGATCACTGACGTTGATCTCCAATTCATCATCAAAGAAATTTCTGATATCATGAAGTATACAATCAAGCATTAATTCTCCTGTACCAAAGATCAGATACTCCCCATTTTCTTCCACTCGTATACTACTGGCAAGGTATGATTTATTAGCCATTTTGAGACTGTCTACAAGTCTAGGTAACTCATTCGGTCTCTTAGGTTGTACGGCAACCTTAAAAACCGATTCTTTTGTGTAATCATGGAACTTTGGAGGTACAAAATCTAGTTGTTCATCAACTACAAACCCTTGGTTAGACATCGAGTCTTCAATACCATCAACAATGGCTATAAACCCATGGCTTATCTCGTTAACAGGAATTTTGTACCTTCCCCCAGGAACATAAATTTGTTTTATAACATTTATAGATCCGTTCTCGTCATTCAGTGTGTCGGAAATAACTTTAATCTGGTCGCCTATTTTCAAGCTCCCTTGGTAAATTCTGATAAGTGAAGAGAATGATTTTCCGTTAGAAGATTCGATCAACTTTACCACTTGGGCTACAAGCTGAGACCCGGAGACGCCAGAAGGCGATTCCACGGGAACAATCTTGCTCGAACCTTGTGGAAATGGTACAGATTGCACTATCAGATTAACAAACCCAATAGCGGAGGGGAAAATCAATTGAAAAATCTGAGGAAGCAAAGTTGCTGAATCCTGTGCAAGTTGTTTATTAGAAAGGCGTATCTTGAAATTCTCGTATAGTAGTTTTGGCAATTGTGTTACGTTATCCCTGGTAAGTGTATATGTGATGATCTTATAGATTGGTTCAAGAACGAAATGCACAAATGTCCTGGATAGAACGCCATTCTTTGAATCTTTAATGAACTTATTTCCGTCCATGTCATAGTAGTTATTACCCCAAAGTTTTTTGGTAAATACATCCGGATCAACTGTAGTGATATTTCGAGAATTGAAATACATCTGGGTGAAACTTCTAAGATTGAAACAGAACTTGAGAGACGAAGAAGCAAATGTAACATTCGTAACTGCAGATATTGAATCCCCTGGTTTGGCCCAATCCAGTGATTTAATATATTTGTTCACATCATCGATAATGCATTGTAGTTTATAGTATGCGTCTATAGGTGGGAGCCTTAGTTCTAAAATTAATCTGTCAATTTTATTGAGCACAAGTGAAATTGCCAAATGCCTTTTTAATGCTTCATCTATGACAAGTTTATCTTTGAAAGTGACTCCTTCGACGGCGTCCAATACAATTATTACCCCATCGGTAGCTTCGAGAGCTGCTATAGTTTCGTCCATAAAGTTTATATGGCCGGGAGTGTCCAAGATATTGAACATAAAGGACTTTCCACCTATGTCCTGTAATAGTAATGATATAGGAGTGGTTTTAATTGTTATCCCTCTGTCTAGTTCTAGTACATGATTATCTGTAAACTTATGGATAGAATAGTCACTATGCGTTTGCTGTACCAATAAGTCTATAAACGTAGTCTTCCCACTGTGAAGCTGGCCCACCACAGCTACGTTTCTAATCCTTTCAGGGACTCTGTATGCAGTGTTTATCATGTATTCAAATGAGTAATCGGGTTTAAACTGGCTTTCTTCTATGGAGATTTCGATTTTCCCAGTTCTTTCATGGGCTGGTTTGATGACAGGCTCATTCAAAGAATCTATAGGGTGAGCTATGATTGTGTCTACTTCAGGTCCGAATCTTTGGGCTAGTGTTACTCCATTGTTATTGGTTTCACGAGTAATGAGTTGATTATTCGCATCCTCTTCATCGGAGTCTTCATCGTTTGGAATTTCATCATGACCGTCTCGTTCGATGTCGGACAAATTTTGTTTAATGATTTCATCGTCTGATCCTGAGTCTGAGTTTGAGTCTGAGCCGCCAATGAGATTCCCGAACTCATCGTACTTGTCGTTATCTATATCCATGGTGATGGCGTCGCGCAAAATTTTAATCAATTTGCAACCTTCTCTTGTTGATTTTTTATGTAATTTACGCTCGTAGATTTTACTAGAGGATATATACATATGGATAATAGAATAATAGAGCATGTGCTAAATCGTGGCAAATGATTTGGATCTGATGTTATTTGGGAATGTTTTTTTTTTCCATGTAACGAGTTCCGACTTTCAATAATTACCATATACACGTTTATTATTCTATCTATAATACATCTACGACAAAGTTTGATACTTTCTCAACTCATTAAGTAAAGTCTGTAACTGGGTGTCGGTCACCTTTGAAGCTAAACTTGGAATTAGAGATTTGGCTTCTTCAGCATCATCACATTCCAAAGTACCCAACTGAGCCAACTCGAAGGGGTGTAAAGGTTCAGAAGCAGACGTACTAAAGTCTGCCAACAATTTTTCAACAGTTTCAGTAGAAGAGGAATTCTTGAATCTTGCAAACGTAGCCAAATAGTTTAAAGTTTTTTGAATGATTTCACTTGAATTTGGACCTGCTAAATCCAAGTTTGATATTTCGTCTTCCTTCTCGTTCTCTTCGTCCTCATCTTCTAAGTCCTGTCCTCGTTTTCCCTTGTTCTTCCTCTCTTTCAAAGCAGCTCTAACCAATAATCTGGCCTCTGAAGTGTTCAACGCGATTAATTGTTCAGTTTCTCCACTGTTAGTCAACTGGTGTAACTGAAATTCTTGTCCAAGCTTCAAGAGAGCAGCATTCTCATCATCGTCCACTTGAGAAGTTGGTTTTCTTCTTCTAACTCCGAAGGCACTGGTACTTACGTTCATATTGGATGAAGAACTTTTCATCCGCGCAGTATCGTAAAGAAATTGTATAGTTGTGTGCAGGAGCAAGCATGATTCAGTTGAAAGAGTTTATTCTGCTTTCTCAATCACTTATATGACTTCTGAGCTTCCTGTTGAGGACTGAGGAAGTCAATCTCATCTATCAACTAACATGTGTTCCCCACCAGAGTCTTATCCATTCAAGAGCTTTGGCTGCTAATTTGATGAACTCGCAAATACCTCAAACCTAAAACTTTGATATCGCGGTTTAGCTAGTATGAACCTACTTTTTAGACGGTATGCTTCTAAAAAGCCATTTTACATAACAACCCCCATATTCTACGTCAATGCCCGCCCTCACTTGGGTCACTTATATACAATGCTACTCTGTGACGTAAGGAACAGGTGGGAGAAGCTTTCCAAGAGCCCGACTTTTTTCACTACTGGTACTGATGAACATGGATTGAAGATTCAAAATGTAGCCGAAAAACAAGGAATCCCTCCAAAGCAGCTTGTTGATAGCGTCTCGAAGAATTTTGAAGTTTTGGCGAATAAATTAAATGTGAATTATGACAGATTCATTAGAACTACAGACTCGGACCATGTCGAAGCTGTGAAATATTTTTGGAATATAATGTTGCAGAAGAACATGATATACAAAGGAGATCACAGTGGTTGGTACTCTGTAAGTGATGAGACGTTTTTTCCAGAAAACCAAATTGAACAAATTGTGAAAAATGGAGAAAAAATTATGATTTCAACTGAAACGAAGAATGAAGTTGTCCATCATACTGAAACTAACTATTTCTTCAAACTTGCTCAATTCCAGGACAGTTTGATTGAGTTTCTTGAGAGGAATCCGAAATTCATCGTCCCTGAAACGAAATATCATGAGCTTTTAAGTGAATTAAAACGGGAAAAACTTACGGACTTGTCGGTATCGAGGCCATCGTCTAGATTGAAATGGGGAATTGATGTTCCAGGAGATGACAGCCAAAAGATATATGTGTGGTTTGATGCTTTGGTAAATTATATTACCTCGTGTGGATTCCCACATACTTTTGAAAATCAAAATGGGAAACATACCAGTCTTGAGTCTAACCCTTGGCCCGCAACCCATGTGATAGGAAAAGACATTATCAGATTCCATTGTATTTACTGGCCAATTTTTTTAATGGCAGCAGACATTGAACTTCCACAACAGGTGTTGGTACATTCTCACTGGTTGAGCGAAGGGTTCAAGATGAGTAAGAGTTTAGGGAATGTGGTGGACCCTATAGAGACATGTGACTACTACGGAGAGGACTCCTTGAGATTCTTCTTGATGGAGCATTCAAACATAAACAATGACTGTAATTATAGCGAGAAGCACTTCAACTTTACCAGAGATAATCTCATCGGTAAGTACGCCAACATAGTTACTAGATGCGGAGGTGCCTCATTTAATATTGAGAAGAGTGTCAAGGATTTGAACTCAGGAAAGTTTGGAAACATTGATGAGCTCATTACCTCAATTAGCTCAAATCATGAGGTGATTTTATCTTCTAAGAAACAACTTTTAGAAAAATTGGGGGTATTACATCACAACATGGATGAGTCCATGAAGAACTTCGATAACATGAAAGCAATACAAGAGTGGTGGTCTGCTGTGGAACTCACGAATCAATTCCTTCAATCTTCAGAGCCATGGATTTACAACAAAAAGATAAAAAATGATCCAAAAAATGGTGATTTCAAACTTGTTCAAAACTACTACATTCTTTTGGCATGTGAAGCTATCAGAGTTTGCTCTATTTTAATAAGCCCTGTGATTCCAACACTTTCGGGTAAACTACTTGATAGACTAGGCGTAGATAAAGCGGAGAGGAATAACGATTTTTTGCAACCCTTCAAAAATATTTCGTACGGACAACATGCTAACGACAAGGGCCACGAACTTCCTATAACACGCTTGCCCAGTAAATAAAGTAATATCATGTACATAGAATTAAAATCTTATAGACCATAGCAAATTCACCACAAGCAAAACATGTAGCCCTCTCCCTCTTAGTTCCTACCGCACTGTCAAAAAGGCTGCGTGTGCGCACCTATCGCAGGTTCTCGCTGTTTGTGTAACTTTAACCACACTGCCAGTACCCCCCAAGCCAAAACCTTCTCTACACGTCGTTAATAAATGGCTGCAAAACTGAAACCTCGAAAATCTTGGAAATGCTGCACAAGTTGTGTTGATGAGATTTAAGCTCTCACCTGTTTTTGATTTTTTTTACCGTTTTTTTTTTAGAAAAATATTATTTAGACTATCCCTAGTCTCCTTTATCGAACCTATCTAATTGCAAGCCCTTGACTCGACATATCCACCTATGTTCACCTTTAGAACACGCAATTCTTTTGTAGGCTTTTGTTGTTTTCTCACAAATTTCTCAGTGCGGCAATTGAAATTTTCAACCCAACCATTCATAAGCTTGTTTGAGGGACAAATTGAACTTGTAAATCACCCTGTGGCGATAAATTGTACCTAAAAATATAGAGCAACGCTTGAATAGTATTTGCATTTTTTTTTCAAGGTTTAAGCGATATAGAAAGACATTCCTTCACGTCTCACATATCAGAGCCACTATTATAAAGTAACTTCAAAAATTTTTTGGGTAACACTATCTTACGATCCATTAAAGCTACCGGAGTCAATGACAAGACACACGCGTAATCTGAACGCAGTTTTGGCCGATAGTGAAGACGAGTTCGAAAAAAATGGGCATGAAGAAGCTAATGAATCTGACTCAGAGGTCCTAGATGGACTTGAAGATTCAGAGCCTTCAGAAAACGACAAAAACGAAGAGGACTATGAAGATGATGATGAAAATGATGAAGATGACGATATCCCTACTTCTCGCAGAAGGAAACATGGTAGACGTACAGTTGTAAGCTCAGACTTCGAATTAGACGATGAGCTATCTGAAGATGATGAGTTTACTCGTAAGCTTACTGAAAGACGTTTCATTGCTTCAGAGGATGAGGATAACCTATCGGAAGACTACGAATATGGCAAAGAATCATCAAGAAAGAAGCGGTCCAGGTCAAGATCTCGGTCTGTAGAACCAAGATTGAAAAGAAGAGGAAGAAGATCAACCGTTCAGGAAGACGAAGATGGAAATTCTGAGAAGTCCGGTTCCGAAGAGGAAGAGGATTTGAAAGAAGAAATTGCTGCTCTATATGATTCATCTCCTGAGCCGGAAGCACCTAAGCATAAATTGAGAGAGCGTGCCAAAGTTGATTATTCTATACCTCCCCCTATAACCAACGATACTCAACTAGAAGACAACTCCCGGTCCACTCCAAGTTTCGTAAACCGAAGAAGAGGAAGACCCAATAATACAAGTGACTATAGAAATTTATTGTTCCCAACTGCTGGACCTTTTGGTGGTAGTGACGTGATCTCAGTTTTCGGTACCAATATTCCACCTGGCGGTATACCCATTCCAGGTGCAAATGCACCATCAGATTCCTTGACTGCTATAGGACAGAATATAGAAGACTCTGACTCTTCAGACGAAGAAATTGCTCCTATTAATGGAGAGGCTACAATCACTAAGAAACAACCAAAAATCGACATTCTCAACAATACCAAATTGATTGGCACCTCCACTTCCAAAAATCAAGACAAGAAGAAGAATACACTCAGTGATACTGATCCATTAGGGGTAGATATGAACATCGATTTCTCAGCCGTTGGAGGCTTGGACGAATACATTAACCAGTTGAAAGAAATGGTGGCTCTTCCCTTGCTCTATCCTGAGTTGTATCAAAACTTTGCTATAACCCCTCCACGAGGTGTACTTTTCCATGGTCCTCCTGGTACCGGTAAGACCTTGATGGCCAGAGCTTTAGCAGCCAGTTTTTCTACCTCAACAAGAAAAATCACATTTTTCATGAGAAAAGGTGCTGATTGTTTGAGTAAATGGGTTGGTGAAGCTGAAAGACAATTGAGACTCTTGTTTGAGGAAGCAAAGAACCAACAGCCTTCAATTATCTTCTTCGATGAAATCGATGGGCTAGCTCCTGTGAGATCTTCCAAACAAGAGCAAATTCATGCTTCAATTGTTTCTACGTTATTGGCCTTGATGGATGGTATGGACAATAGAGGTCAAGTTATCGTGATTGGTGCTACTAATCGACCAGATGCAATTGATCCAGCTTTGAGAAGACCTGGAAGGTTCGATAGAGAGTTCTACTTCCCATTACCAGACACGAACGCAAGGTCCCAAATCTTGAAGATTCATACAAAGAAATGGAGTCCTCCTTTAGGTAACGAATTCGTTGATAGAATTGCTAGCTTGACAAAGGGATACGGTGGTGCTGATTTGAGAGCTCTCTGTACAGAAGCAGCTTTGAACTCTATTCAAAGAAAGTATCCTCAAATCTACCAGTCCAATGAAAAGTTACAAGTTGTGCCTTCAAAAGTCAAGATAATCGCCAAAGACTTCATGAATGCAATGGAAAAAATTGTACCTTCTAGTGCAAGATCCACTTCCTCTGGTTCTGCACCATTAGCCCTGCACTTGAAGTGTCTTTTGGAACCTCAGTATATTCGAATTATTGAAAAGCTCAATAATTTGTTACCAAATTCAATTCACCTCAAGGGTGAAAAGAAGAAGACTCAACTTGACGAAGCATTATACTTGGATCCAACCATACATGATGAAGACGGAGGTTTTGCCAGGCAAGAATTCTTGAAAAACTTGGAGAATTCCAGAATATGTAAACCAAGCTTATTAATTGCTGGTGAAAGCGGAAGCGGTCAACAGTATATTGGTGGTGCTATATTGAATCATTTAGAAGGTTTCCAAGTGCAATCTCTTGATATCGGAGCAATATTTTCTGATCCAACGAGAACTCCAGAACTGGCTATCATTCAAACATTTATCGAAGCCAGAAGACATCAACCTTCGGTGATTTTTATTCCAAATATAGACATCTGGTATCAAATTGTTCCTCCCACTGCCAAGGCAGCATTGGCGAGCTTATTGAAATCTTTGAAAAGTAATGAAAAGATCTTATTATTGGGCATAAGTGAAACTAGTCAAGACAACTTAGATTATGAGATCAAGTTGCTTTTTGCTGGGTCCAACGAAAGTAACAATGTTACTTTAAACTATCCGGATGTAGATCAGAGGAGAGAATTCTTTGGTAGACTCAAGACTACTCTATTAATGAAACCATACGAATTTGTCAATGATTTACAAAATAGACCCAAGAGAAAGTTGAAGCAATTGAAAGTTGTAGATCAACCCGTTGTTTCTCAAACTTTCGATAAAAAGGCGTTGAAACAGCAGGAGTATCAAGACACAAAATTGAAAAATACCTTAAAGATTAAATTGGCAAGTTTAATGGATTTGTTCAAGGTGCGTTATAAACGGTTTAAAAAGCCATTAATAGATGAAGCTCTTTTGACACATCTTTTCTACCCTGAAGTTCTTGAGAATCCTCTTCTTAATTATGAAGTGTTGTATGAAAAAATTACCGAAGGTGAACACAAAAACATGATCAAAGAATTGTCAACAGGTAAACACTTCTATAACATTGATCTTGATATTATCGAGGAAAGACTTTGGAATGGCTACTATTCTGAACCTAAACAATTTTTGAAAGACATCAAGATGATAGTTCAGGATTCTATTTCTTCAGGGGATCGGGATCGGATATTAAAAGCCAATGAAATGTTGACCAATGCTCAATTCGGTATTGATGACATTAGTACGCCTGAATTCATACAAGCCTGTAAGGAAATGAGAAAGCGAGAATTACATAATCAAGTCAAGATCTTGAAGGAGTATAATCAAGTGCAAGCGAACTTGAAAGCAGCTGAGTTGGAAGCTCAAACAAGACAGCAAGCAGCTATCGTGGTAGAAGATCAAGGAGCAGAGACTCAGGAAGTTAATGCGGAACCTGAATACAATAGATGTACGAATGGTAGTGTTGAAGGTGGCGTCGATGTAGCTCAAGAGATTGAAAAACAGGCAGACGTTTCCATGCATGAAGAAAATAAGGTGGAGAAACTTGGGATTGCAAAGCCTCAGGTTGAAGAAAAGATTGAAGAATCCGGGTTGGAAGCGACTGATAATTCCACATCCGAAAGTAAACTTGATGTAGAAGTTGAAGAGAAGGCTAAAGAATCAACAGTTTCAAAGACTATTAATGGGGACATAATAGAAGGTGGCGAAGATTCTGAATCAGAGGTAGAAGAGGGCAGCGAAATTGACCGAACCAGGGCTCTCGTATTAAATTCCTCTTACGAAGATTTCTTCGATAGCAGAATCATTGAAATCACCAATAACAGCAATATCGAGAAGCTCGAAATTGTAATGGCCAAACTAATGGATATTATATGGGCTGATAGGAACAAATGGGATAAAACAGAAACTATTTCCAAGCTCTATAAAGCAGCAGACGATATCGAGGCCTTATTTAATTAACTACGTAAATACACATCTAAGTTTTATTTTCTAATGTACACTAATCTTCGGCACTGCCGTCTCTAGGTCTGTAACTAACGTTTTGTTCTGATAAATCGCTCACTATATGAGGAGGAAGTTTCCCGTTAATTTTTACAGCATACAATCCTGGGACAAAGGAATCGATTCTTAGCCACCTCGCCACCCACGATTGTTTGTTGTCCTCTCCTAAGGCAACTAACCCCTCGAAAGATGGAGATGTACAATCCTGAATTTGGTTGTCGTCGTTGTCTTGGTAGTGCAAAACACTTTCACAGTTAGGACATCCGAGGTCCACGAATTTACGGTATGTCTGGATTATACCACACAACATACAAGCTCTGTCTGATCTGGACGACATGTTCTATACAAGGTACTATTTCTTTTGGATAAGGTCTTGAAGTGATATAGAGTCGCGAGTGAAAAATTTCCTGGTGCGATGTTTAGAACAATACGATGTGCCAAACGGCGGAGGTTTGGTGGTGTCAGCACGAGAAACATGTCCTTTGATGCCCAGTTAATGGTTTCCACTTTAACAGACACTTTCCAAGCGGTTCATGTTTTTTCGGGTGTCCCGTGGTGGGCGCTAATCCCGCTTTCGACCTTTACACTTCGGACCATTTGGACCTTGCCGTTATCGATTCTTCAAAGAAAACGACTTCAAAAGCAAGCTGACTATAAGGCGATAATCAGTGGTACAACACCGGTCTTGAAGTTGAATCTCGGGAAAAAAGTCCAGGACGCAAAGACAAAACTTGCAAGACAGGTTTCTGATATCTCTGATCAAGAGAAGGCCGTTCAGTTACAATCCCCTCTTGTTAACATGAAGTACGAAGAAATCCTCTTGTTGGCAGCAAAGGAAACGAGAAAGAGGCAAAAGGTTTTGTTTAAAAGACACAACATTCAATTATGGAAGAACTTTATACTACCGGCATTCCAAATCCCTTTATGGGTATCACTTTCCATGACTATAAGGAACCTCTGTGGTTGGTTATCGTGGGACAGTTTAGCAAACAAGCCATTGGACCCGTCTCTTTATACTGAGGGACTTTTCTGGTTTACGGACTTAACAAGTTTCGACCATTTTCATGTAGCTCCAATTGTTTTAGGAGTGATCTCTCTATGTAACGTCGAATGGACTTTCAAGACATTGGATCTTCTGCGGTTAACCCAACGAAATCCGTTACGTCCTACGTTGATGGACTCCATTTCTAATATTTCTCGAATGTCGGTGGTGTTCATGATGGCAATTAGTGTCAATGCTCCTATGGGGTTAACTCTATACTGGATCAGCAGTCAATTGTACTCATTGATTCAGAATATCGTGTTGGATATTGTCTACCCAATTAGTTTCACTCCCCATAGAAGGATAGAAGATTCGGTGATGAAGGCGGATGCTGAGGCTGTTGTTGATGTGAACCGCAGAGGAAAATAGAGTTGCATATAAAGTAATAGAGATAGATATTTGTAAATAGTAATGACAGAGATGTACTTCAGTGGTTTTTCGTGTTTGCGTTAAGGTGCTCGTTTTTCGAATTTATGAGTTCTGCCATATCTAAGGCTGCAGAGGACCTCTACGACCAAGTCACACTAGAATTCTCCTCTCAATCCACTCGTAAGTATAACGACGAAAAATGGACCCTTAAGGAATTAGATGATTGGAAAAATGTGGAGCTTCCGGTTACACTTAAAAAGAGATTGCAGAAACAAGGTTCTATCTTTTTGACTAGTCCTGAGTTAGTATTATTGATGGACTGGAAGTTGGCCAAGGGTAAATTCAGGCCAATGCTTCCTAAGTTGATCAGATCAAACTCCTCTGACGATGTCGAGTCAATTACTAAAGATGGTATGATGATTTTTTTGGACGGACTAGAAGATTTGGACTTGGGAAACTTTCAAAATTCACATAGAGACTACCAAATTTTGGTGAAAAAGGCATTAAATGTGTTGAACAAGTTGAAGGGCGTAGGTCCTGCCACTGCTAGCTTGATGTTGTCATTACTCTGGGAAATCAATCAATATGCTCCTCCGTTCTTCAGTGATGAATCATTCATTTACTATGTAGTAGACAGACTGAGACCAGGAACCAAAATCAAATATAATTTGAAAGAATATATAGAAGAGCTTTTACCGGTGTACTTTGATGTGATCCTGAAAGACCGAGAGCTAATCATGAATAATGCAGAAAGGGGTGCTTGGGCGTTAAAGATGGTGGATATTCATCGTGTTGATACTCTCAGTGACTTGAATATCAAGGATTATGATGCAAAAGTACTTCATCACTATGTCAATGGCGAAGAAAGTCTAGAGGTAAAAAGTGAAAAGAAGCTAGAAGAAGGTGGACCAAAGAGGAAAAAAACAAAAACTAAAAGATAATATAATAAATGTCATGTAAACTGTGTAAAATTCATCCTATAATTCTAGCTGGTCTCTTTCAAAATTGATCAAAGAGAACTTTTGATCGCACTGAACAACAGTTAACTCCTCAATATTCCCATCAACTTTGTTGATTATATTTTCCAAGTTAGAAACTTGATTGAAATTAACTCCCTTCAAGATTCTTTTGTTTACTCTATCGAAAAGTTCGGCTTTTTCGGTATTGTAGTTTTCAAGGACTGAATGCATATGTGGAAGGTTATTATAGCCCTTTAGGTCTTTCACCAAAAGAAGTACCAGTGCATTCCTTACTTGTTGTGATCTAGCTTCATTATTTGAATACTCTTGTTGGAGCTCTGAAGTATATTTCAATGCCTCGTTGTACAATTGGTTAGTGTCGACTTTTTCAAACTCAAATTCTTGCTTATTCAAGTTTAAAAGTTGTTCAACATACAACTTCAACGAGAAAATCAATTTAAAATGTTTTATCTGAAAAATCAATTCCTCTGCTTCTTCATCTTTTTCAAATAGCTCTGGGTAGCTTGATTGAAGAAGGTCGAATACTTCATCGAACTGGTTATGGAAAAAAAATGTCTGAATTGCATGTCTTTTTTTGCCATGAGATCTCTCAATGATCTCCAAGTCATCTCTTGTTCTATTTGGCTCATCTGTGGGGTCTAGTTCATTCAAATCAGAATTCAACGCATTAAAAGTATCAATATACCCCTCTGTATACAAGTATCCTTTAATCAACTTGTTAAGAAATCCAGAGTCATCATTGACGTTCAACAATTCTTGTTCGGTGTTATCTGTAGAATCATGAGAGAGCCGTAAGATGTTCAAATCAGCATTTCTTGTTAACTCCCTCTTATATGACCTGACGTAATTTTTAATGTTGAATTGGAAATCTCTGAATCCCAAATTTGTTTTGATCTGTAATTTTGTTGGATCCTTGCACTTGGTATTTATTGGAACATCGTTTATTTTGAATCCAATTATAGGAAATACGGAACTTTTCTTCAAATTTTCTGGAGTGAAAAGGTTATCATTCAACGGATTATTCGACAAAAGTTCTTCATGAGGGATGGTCTTAATGAGAACTCCATTCAATGTGATGAACAAACTCTTGTCTATGTAATTTATTCCAAACCCTACGATATCTGATTTAAAAATCTTTCTTGACTTTTCCTCTAAAATCTTGTGAGCGGAGAAAGTCACCTCAGTATCCAATTTACCGCTATCCAACTCCTCAAGGTTTTGTCGGTGCAAAGATGATAACCTTCTACTCATGGAGAGAATCGTAGTTCTGTGTGCAGACTCTGAACCCTTGATAGAGTTGTAAAAGTTCAGATCGCCTAAATCCAATGCAAAACTCCCCCTAAAATCACCGGGCTTTGCATCCAATAAAGTCTCGATACTGGTGTTAAATGATCTTTGAGTCGAATTTTCTTGATTAAACAATAAATCGTCCTTGATGGTTTGGAGATCAATCAAATTAGCTTCAGTTGGCCCAGTGGGCGGAGGTGAAGTTGTTCCTCTTAGCTCATGATTAATATGGCGTTTAACAAATCCTATGCATAATTGAGGAGCGTCTTTTGAGGAAAGGGAAGTGTCAGATTTGGCCAAAAGCAGTATCTGCTCTGTGGCATCTGTACACTCTTGTGTAATCTCCACCTCGTAATAAAACACGCCAGTTGAAGGAGCAACAGGACTGTCAGTAATGAAGTTATAGTATTTTCCTGGTACATGCTCAGTATTACTTATCAGTTTGGTAGATAACTCTATCGTAGCATATCCATTATCATAGGCCGTTTCGAGGTTAAAACTACGACTGATCCCAGCGAACGCTGAACTGGAAATCAAAGAAACCCATAACCGAGGAATCGTGTACATAAAGTACGAGTCATTAATTTTTATTGAACCAGCCCTATTAGAGAGTTTACCGGTCGATTCTAGCCTGGCAAGAATCAATAACTCTCTCAAGGTATTTTTCAAAAATGGCTGATATTTTTCAGGGACATTTGGATCGTTCAAACAGACTTCTCCAGTAAAGTTGGATTCTAATGTCTTGGTCTTCTTTTCTAGCAAAACAACGTCACCGCCAACTCCGCTACCACCAATGTCACCACCAACACCAGCGCCAGCGCCGTCATCAGCCACAAGTTTATGCTCAAAAGTCTTGAAAAGCTCGTAAATCTCCTCGTCACTCAAATCGGTCGGAGGTACAGGTGAAGTACCGAAAACCCCAATGATTTGAAGCTTGTATACCAATTTATCCTTGATTATTCTGTTTAATATCGGATCAGAAGCGTAATTGAACGGAGGGACTTGATCAGGTGGGTCAGGTAAAGTAGGGTGTGACATATTTCTCTGTGCTAATTCAGGGCTCAACAGTGCCAATTGTTTATAGATTTTCAGTCCATATGCTGTTTCAAGCATGTATGGTGGGACTACGTAGCATTCATCCCTAGATTTGTAGTTGGAAGTCGGGTTTTCCTGTTGATATTCCATTATCGGCTTTTGACAAGTTGCTTTTCAACTTGAGAAAGTTGTGTGGATCCTAAAAAATCTTTAAAAAAAAATTGTATCATGACTGATAAGACTGTGGAAACGGTGGAGAAGATGCTAGGGGTGGAGTTGACGGTGGTGTCACAAGGCGCTGAAGCGGTAGTCTTCAAGCTGAAGCAACATCCTTATTACCAGCACCCATTTTTAGCATCTAAAGAATCATATATTGTGAAATATAGACCTCTGAAAAAGTATAGACATCCCAAAATTGATGCTGGCATAACCAAATCTCGGACGATTGGCGAAGTCAAGTTCATGGTGAAACTCCAGAAATTAGGAATAAAGTCCCCGTCCGTCATAAGCGCTGATTATAAACGTGGTATCATCTGGATGGAATGTTTGGGGGAGACTCTTGGTTCCGGTGAAGTCAGCTCTTTGAAAAATTACTTGTGGGAAGTAGAAAGAACTGGCAGATCCGAAGACTGTGTGAGTGTTGGAATTGAGGAGATCTGTGTGGGTGTTGGAAAGCTAGTTGCAAAATTACATCTCAATGATATGATCCATGGAGATTTAACGTCCTCTAATATATTATTACAAGATAATGAGCCTTTTTTGATTGATTTCGGTTTATCATCTTATAGTGGATTGGCGGAGGACAAGGCAGTGGACTTGTACGTGTTGGAAAGAGCCATCCAGAGTACTCATTCGGTCTACGCAGAGAAGTACAACGAGTGGATGTTGCGAGGTTATGAAGGAGAGTACAAACAAAAGAAGAAGTTTATGGAGGTGAAGCTGAAGTTGGAGGAAGTACGGCTCAGAGGCAGAAAGAGAAGTATGTTGGGATAGATGAGAAACGAACTTTATAGAAATTAATTCTAATGATAGACTGTTGAACAAAGTCGACGTAAGATTTGCGTGGTAAATAATTGTAGCTTCAATTGCTCAAATTGGGAGTTGTCGTACCATTTTCTATGGACTCTATTCTTTTCCAGCATTGTTGAATTCACGTAAGATTTCAAGACCCAATAAATGGTCTTGATCCTGTGCTAATCCACTAATAGTCAAAGTACCAATCAAGTGGTCGTGGTTCTTCAATCTCAATGGAACACATCCACCGTGAGTGGCGTAATCGATTGATGAAACGAAAAGGGCTTCTTCTGGGGTAGAGTTTTTAAGTCTGAGCTTTTGACCCAAATAGAAGCTGGAAGCATTCCATCTTCTAACCGTTTTCTTTTTTCTTTCTACCCAAACATCGTTATCATAGTTGGTACCGGAATTGGTCACTGTGTGGAAGAGAGTATGTTCATTGGCAAGAGCAATGTTGATAACAACTGACTTAGAAGGGAACTTTTTGATGGTCAAATCTCTGGCAAAAAGTCCCAATTTCCAAGCAATTTCATTATTGAAGCTTTCGAATTGAGTATTTGGGTCCTTTTCCAAGGCTTCGAGCTTTTCTAATGAATAATCAAATAATGACATGGTCAGTGGTGAAAAAATTTAATTAGAATGAATTTGGTAGAAGATCAGGTGGGGGAGAAATGAACGAAAACGGAGCGAGAAGTCCGTGGGGGAGTGCCACCAGTCGGGCGTCAGCGAAGTAAGGCGGAGACTAGGTCGAAAGCTAGTGCGAAAGCTAGTGAGAAAGCTAGTGCGAAAGCTAAGTAAGTAGGAAATGCTCCGATAGAAAATCAAAAACAAAAGCGAAACCCGAAGCGGAAAGAAAGTCCGCGTAGAAGAGTAAATGCATGAGCCAGGGAAAATGAAACCGAGAGTCGAATAATCTTCCGTAAAGGCAGCATTGGCCAAAAGTAGTGTTGGGATCCTTGTACCGTTTGTTTGGCTTTTAATGAAACGAATCAAATAATTAACAAAAGGATTGATATCGCCTGAATTCCGGGGTACAAAAGCATGAGAGGAGATGATCTCGAAGATCTTCTACCACAGGTTTAAGTTTAGCCGATCTGCAAACGTTAACGATGGGGGCAATGGGGTCAGACCAGAAGGAAAAGGGTCGCTATAAGGTGGTAGTGGGGGCCAACGTCTACAGCGACCCCACAATTTTCAAGTGCATTCCCCAACTTTCTTGCAGGTTAGAGAAATGCCGCTTATCAGTGAGTCCCCCATTTCATGCTTCGTCACCCCCACTTAACTGCGCAAGAAAAGTATTTGAACCACTTGGACATGACTACAGTCAATTGGGGTAGCTTGCACTACTTCGGGGTACTTTGGGGAAGCTGGTCTTCTAAGTCAATGGAGGAACTGGTGGGGTGGGGGCAAATCATAACCTGAACCCTTTGTGCAGTACCAACCTTCTCGCTACTACCACTTCATATACTATATAATTTCATTAATACCCATGACTACTCCAGCAATGACTGTTAATCCTAAATCTGTAATCCCATCCGGTGTATACACACCAATCATTACCTTCTTCAAAGATGACGATCGTCAAACATTAGATTTGGAAACTCAAGTTAAGCATGCAAAATTCTTGTATGAAAGTGGAATAAAAGGTGTTGTAGCAGCGGGTTCCATGGGTGAAGCCGGCCACATGACCAGAACTGAAAGACACGACTTGGTGGCCGCTCTTAGACAAGGAATCCCGGATCCAGAATTCAAAATTATCGCTGGTGCTCCGCCTTTAGGTTCTATCCAGGACGCTGTTGATGAAAGTATTAGTGCTAAAGAAGCTGGAGCTGATTTCGTTATTTGGTTGGTGCCGGGCTACTTCGGACCACACTTAACCACGCAAGAAGGCTTGGTTGAGTATTTCCAAGCGGTTGCAAACGAATCGGTTTTGCCAGTAATGATCTACAATTATCCAGGAACTTCAAATAACGTTACATTATCTATTGATTCTTATAGAACATTATCCAAGCATCCAAATATTGCTGGTGTTAAATTGACCCATTTCAACTTGGACTTGTACGCTCTCCTTGGTAAAGATTCCGAAATCTGTGAGACCAACAACTTTAGACCTTTCACCGGTTTGGGCCAAGTGCTTCTCCCTGCTTTGTCTGTCGGGCTTTTCGGAACCATTGATGGATTATCCGGTATCTTCCCTAAAACAATGGTCAAACTTTATACTTTGTGCCAAGAGGGCAAGTTCAAAGAAGCGTCTGAATTACAATATTTGGTTACAAGAGCTGACCAAATGATTGGCGATTTGAACTTGGTTGGTACCAAAGTAGCAATTAAGAAATACTACGGTTGGGGTGCTTCATTGACTGGTAGACCTCCTTTATCTAAAGCTGCTACCGATGACCAAATTGCCAAGTATCTGTCTTTCCTCGACGCTGTTAATAAAATTGAAAAGTCTTTGTAATTTTTGGTTGGCTGCAAAAAAAAACTCAATGCAAAATTTGTTTAGTTTAATAAATTTTAGTTGGAAATTGACGTCCACCTTCGTAGTCTCTATAATCCACTTTCTATGAAAGATCACGACATCAGCGTTTCAATACGGTGTTACCTCAAGCACAACGCCATTCGAAATCTGTGAGCCAAAATTCTTTTATACGTTTATTAGCTACTTACCAACCAGTGGCTGGGATCCATATATCCTCTACTACGTCTGAACCATTTGTAACAAAGTACCATCTGTATTCAGACGCAGTGATACAACTGTGCTGTGGACAGACAGAGACTTTGGTTCCATGGGGAATGAACTCAGTTTTGGTGTTTTCGTCTAATGGCACTAGGATACCATGTTCTTGACTTAATCTCCCAAGAACCCAGTTCTCAAAGCCCTTAGGCTCTACGATTCTTCCATGACCCGGTAGTGGACCAAATTCTCTCGCCATAGCAATAGCACCAACGTTTATCAATTGTTCACCAGGCCCTTTACCGCCTCTGCCCTTGTATGTGGACACAACTTCTGCCAAGACTCTACAAGCCACATTTTCTTGAGAAACACATCCAGTGGACACTTGTTGCAAGTCACAAAAAGGGTAGTTACCAGCGTGCAATTCCAAATTACCCACTAGCTTACCCCCGATTTGAAGTTCCAACTCTTCCAAAGTCAAAATCTCAGAAGCATGGGCAGTTGGAGTGGCCCCTACTGAAAGTTGCAACTTGAGGCTTGGGTCAATCTCCAAAGCAGATGCTGCTGCTCTGTTAGCATGCTTTATTTCTTCCAAAAGGTAAGACTTGGCAGTGCCTTCTGAGTCCGAAGCGTAAGAGTGCCCTGCATGGCAATAAAAACCATACACCTCGACGTTCTCTTTGACATCAGCTTCTTTGAGTTTGTGCAAGGTTTCAGTCAAAAAATCGGATCCATTGATCAACCCAGCTCTTTTGGTGCCCATGTCAATCTTGATGAAAAGCGACCATTTCTTGGTGCCGGGATTTACCTTATTGAATTCCACTAACGTATCCAATTGTTCGGCGTTATCTAGCATAATACGCAACTGAGGTACTTTAGTTGCAAAATCTGCCAACTCAGCTAATCTGGATTTCACTACTGGTAAGCTAAACAAAATATCGTTTATATGCTTAGATTCCACCAAGGGCAATAATTTCCACGCTTCCATCATAGTGGAAACAACAATTTTATCGGTGGTCAAGTCGTTAGATCCAAGTTGTAATTTGGTTCCTTCGACAGTCTTGTGGGTCTTTACGTGAGCTCTGAAATCGGCTTTCAAATTGTCTGCATTTTTAAGCATCTTTTCACAGTTACTCTTGAAGATTCCCCTATCAATTATAAAAGATGGGGTTGGAAGGTCTTCGACATGCTTGCCCTTGAAAGCGTCTAACAAGGCATGTTTATCAACTTGGAAAAAATCGTATGGAGAACTCATGGTGAGTAAATCAGAAGGGAAGTTGTCACCTATATTAGTTAATCGGTGCATCAAGATTATATGCCGGGTAAGACTTCTCGGTGGGGGGGTCAAGCTGGGGGCTCAGCTGGGGGTCGAGGGCCGGGAGATAAGATACTGGCCTCAAGGCATTTTCCACTTTCGCACGGCCGAAACATTTCCGAGGGTGGAACAATAGATTAGCCAACAATTTGATCTACTATGAGGGGTCGATGGCATGCCCCCACCTCCAAATGACACCCATTATTGATTACAACGCTCATCTCCTTCAACCGTTCAGCCCGCA
Organism: Yamadazyma akitaensis; assembly: GCA_030581475.1. Taxonomy (NCBI): domain Eukaryota; kingdom Fungi; phylum Ascomycota; class Pichiomycetes; order Serinales; family Debaryomycetaceae; genus Yamadazyma; species Yamadazyma akitaensis. The sequence goes on from JAKTTN010000008.1 coordinate 217,874, forward strand.
AGAGACCACGTATTCGGGGCATCTACAAACAAAAACAAACTCCGAATATCGTACCCTAAACCCACCCTCGGGGCGCTTATCTAATCAATGCACTCCAGATATCGATGGGGGCATCGGCCTGTTTATCATGTCCTGCACAATGGCCGTATATAAAGTCAAGAGCTGAATAGTGCCATTTTTTTTCATAAACTTTCCCTTCCCCTCCTATTCCAATAATGCAATACGAATACACACTTAATGAAGATAACTCTTTCGCCGGTGGAATCCCACAAGGGCCTCACAAAATTCACGAATCCATGCTAAGCAGATTGGATCCAAACTATATTGAATTTTTCAACAAAAGCTTAGCAGACAAAGATGGCCTTCTTTACACTCATAGAACGCCACTTGCTATAACTCGTGCTGGTGGCAATGTTATCCCAGGTCAATCTCCTCTTAGTGATATGGAAAAGATCTACGATATCGAAATTCCCAGAAAGTATACCAGCGGCCCGAATATCCCTGCTAGGGTTTTCGTTCCACGAGGAGAAGCACCAGCTGGTGGGTTCCCCTTATTTATATGGTACCACGGAGGTGGCTGGACCCTTGGAGGAATTGAAACAGAAAACTCCTACTGTACTAAAGTTGCTGAAAATTCTAAATGTATAGTGGTCACTGTGGATTACAGACTTGCACCGGAGAATCCTTTCCCTGCCTGTGTTGAGGATGCATATGAGGCATTGTTGTGGGGTCTTGAATCCGGTTCCAAGGATTTAGGTATTGATCAAACAAAAGTTGCCGTTGGTGGATCTTCTGCTGGTGGTAATTTGACTGCAATTGTAACTAACAAGTACGCTGCTTCAGAACACGCCAAGCGCCTTCCTCCCGTGGTTTTCCAAATTCAAGTTGTTCCTGTAACTGATAATACTGCTACCCCAGAAACCCAAATTTCTTGGAAAGAAAATGAGTTCACTGCACAATTACCCGCTGAAAAGATGTTATGGTATAGAAGGTTGTATTTGCCTAATAAAGAAGACGCTGCCAAACCAGAAAGCTCGCCGTTATTTTACTCCGATGAAAGCTTCTCCAGGACGCCTCCTTGTTTCATTGCATGCTCTGAATGTGACGTGTTAAGATCAGAGGCCGAGGCATACGCTTCCAAGTTGAAGAAAAATGGTGTGCCAACAGACATTGTAATCTATAAAGGAATGCCTCATACCACTATGGTCATGGATGCTGTAATGCCACAAGGTAAACAGTTGGTGCAAGATACTACAAGCGCTCTAAGAAACGCATTCTACAGTAATTAATTGTACATAATTTACACGAAAAGTGCAACTACATGTTAGCATTTCCCGTATACATATCATCACAAGTGATCTTTTCTCTACCTAAAGACCTCTCGATGCAATTTTTGAAGAGTTTTGCATACTCCTTACCAATTTCCCACTGAGAACTCTGATAACTCTTGTAAAAAAGTTTTAACAACCCCACGATATGATGCTTGTTACTAATGGTCGAAAGCCCCTCTGCAAACATCTTTATACGCTCGTGAAACATGGTACTGGTTTCTTGTGGGGTCAGATAAAAGTTTCCTGTTGTCGAGAGTTCTGATCTAATCCTCTTCAAGTAACTATATCCATCTTCTTTGTCAGGATAGTAACCTTTCAAAGATTCAAAAATCCTGTCCTCGGGTCCTTGCAAAACATTGTTATAAGCAAATAGAATCAAAACTGCTGTTGCAACAATGTTCTTCCGGTGCAAAAATGGGTCATGAGTTGGATCATAAGTATAAGTTATGTCCTCATTATCAGGGGAGAGAAGCATTTCACAAAGAAATATATACGCATGAACCACGGATGCTCTACCTGTTGGACTCTTAGCCCATGTCTTGACACGCAGTCTAACAACGGCATATTCAGAGGTACCAGCCCTTACATTCATCCGGCTGGGAGCACCTGCATAGATTATGTAGTCGTAATGGGTAATTCTCATATATATCTGAGATATGTGATAAAGACTAAACTTACATCTTTTATCATCAACCCTAAGCATTGGGGGAAGTCGCTTCTTATCCTCCTCTGTAAACCTGAGGGAGTTTTCAGTGTCACAGCATCCTTTAAAACATATATCTGTTCTCCAGACATCTATGGCAAGCGAAATCGTTTCGTTCCAGGAATCCTTCACTTGATCCCATTCAAGAAACGATAACTGTAAATCTTTTTGCTGCATTTGAAACATAATTGTTAATAATCCAGCAAGAAGAATTTTCCTACCAAATGCAGAAGTTTTGACGGGTTGTCTATGAAGTAATTTACGAAGTGCTGAGAGAAACTTCGGTGGCTTATCATTGCCCAAGAAATCAGGCTTTTGCTCCGTATTGTCGAACTCCCAGAGTTCATCTTCACAAGGAAGTGAAAGCTTTATTTGGTGGGCATAAAGAATCACCATATGGCCGTAAACAGCTGCGTTAACGGTATCGAGATAGAACGCCATAAGGGTGGCTCTCTTCATCGATTCAACTTCAATCCACTTCTTCCATACATTATTCGGTGGTAAATATGCGCCATCATCTTCGTCATCTTTGAGAGGATCACCTCCCAAGATTGGTGATCTCCGTAGTAATTGGATTTTAGTACCATGATGAAGATATGCTCTTTCATGCATGAATCTACTGGAACTGGTAATCTCGTAGGTTTCCAAAATTAGTAAACTCTGGATCACCCAAACAGTTGCCGGGGGTTTACAACTAGGGTGGGCAAAAATCAACCACCTCAATGGATGAGCGATTTCTTCTGCAAGTCGATAAGAATTCTTGAACAGCAGGTCTTTCATAGTGGGAGATAAACTGACTCCTATCATTATCATAGCTAACAATAAAAGTGGATGGGCATCGAAATTGGAAAACGATGGCTTGTGTAAAATAGGGTATTGTGGGTGGAAAATCAACCAATAAATATCCAAGGCTCTTTCTATCAGATCCAAACCAAAATCTGGATTGGTCTTCAAACTAGGGATTAAATCAATCAAACTTTGGCGTACACTTTCATCTACGCTTTTTCTGTTATTTGAATGGGGGAAATCAGGAGAAACTGCAAACATGGACTCCAAGTATGACATTGGTGAAACTCCATTAGGGAAATCCATTGAAGGACGATGCGAGAAGCTTCCATTGTGAACATCCACATGGTCTTTCTGTAACTCATCGTGGAATAACCACTCGATCAAATCAGATGGTGAAAGGTCCTGCTTTGGAAAATCATACACTTTTTTTGACTTGTTAAGGTTTTCATTTAGACTCTCGTTTACCGAACCCATTTCCATAGATTCTTCATGTAGTGAATCCTTCACAGAAGATACAGATCCTGGAACTGACTCCCCAATGGCAGGTAATTTCATGGATATTTCATTCAAAGATTGAAGAGAGAAATTGTTATATGGCTCCCCCACATTTATGGGGGGATTTGGATGCATTTGAGTCATGTCAACGTGTTTAGTCATATCTCGATTTCGCTCGAAACCCTGGTCAGCATAATTGTCTCCATATTGGACTCTCTCGTTACTCTCGAAAGATCGTATCTGTATAGAAGAGTTGGAGTATGAAATATCCTTGAATCTTCCGTTTTTACTCTTTTCGAAATTTCCGAGAGTACCCAAATTCTCCAAATTACCTACAGCTGCAGATTCTATCCGTCTCTCCTTGTCATTGTCGCTTTCAAAATCACCATCCCCTTTCCCGTGGCGTCGTAGATGCTTTTCTTTAACATCATTACGAGCGAAGCTCTGACCACATCCTGGCCATGTACATAGGAATTTTTTCTGGGGATTGTGGTTTCTTTGGTGCCGTAGTAAATGATCATGTCTGGTAAATGCCTTGGAGCATCCGTCATGGTCACAGGTGAACGTTCCGTGGATCCTTCCACCCTTACGACGCTTGGGCTCCATGATGCGAAAAGTTTGGGGAAACAGATTTGTGGGTTTTTATGATGCGATGTGTATTCAGAGAAAGCATCCGGAGATGATCTCAAATTTTTTATAACAGAGCTGGGGTAAGATCTATTTTCTTGTCCAAAAATAGAGCTGATATACATCTACAGGTTAGTCCGTCTGGACAGAGAAAGAAAGAGTCTTTGTTTCAATTCTTTTTATTTATTCTATATCGCAAGTTATTTTTTTGCAACCTAATCAGTTGTAGCAATAACTTCCAATTCAACCTTGATTCTTGCATCCATGAAAGCAGCAATGACACAACTACGGGCGGGCTTTTGTGGGAAGTACTTTCCGTAGATTTCATTCATTTCTTTCGAGTACTCAGCATGAGAAATGAACATCATGACCTTGAACACTTTGTCAATGGAAGATCCACTGGCAGCCAAAACCTTCTTTACGTTAGCAATGGCTAATTCCGTTTGCTCAGCCAAGGATTCGGGAACTTCTCCAGTGGAGTAGTTTTGGCCGATTAAACCAGAGGTGTAGACGGTACCGTTGTTAACCCAGGCTGGTCCCAATACAGGGTGTTCTTCACCATCAATTGCAGCCCATTCAATTTTTTTAGCAACCATTCTTTATTAAAGTACCAATGTTGGATAAAAGAAAGAAAAAAACTGAATCCCAGGTTTTTTAAGCATTTTTGGGGTGGGTGGGGGACAGTGGTGTGGGAAATCCAAAACAGAGAATTCGCTTTGGTTATGGGTTTGAATCAAGATAAGTGAGAAAACTGCCCCCATCTAGATTTCTTTCAGTGAGGGAATAATGGTACCCTCGGAATGCTTTTCTCCATTTATTTTTTTTCGATATTTTCTTAATTTCTTTCAAATTTGAGAATGCCCCCACTGAATTAACTTATCTGTGTGGAGTTGCTTATCAAACGAACTCAGCTGCAAAACTGGGGAAACGTTGCATATAAAATGAAATCTACGGACCTCTAAACTAACCAATTTTAACGATGAAAGACTCTTCTAAAGCTGCTAGCCTTGTTGACGTTCAACACATGAATTCACACTCTAGCTTAGACACAAATTCTAAGTTGGCTGTTCAACAAATTACTTCGAATAATGGAGACGTTATTAATATTACAGATAAGTACGTGGATAAAAAACTTGAACGCAAGATTCGTTTAAAATTGGATTTACATACCCTTCCTCTTATTTGTTTGCTATACCTTTTTAATGCTTTAAATAAAGGTAACATTTCGAATGCTAAAACAAACACAATCGAGGAAGATTTAAATATAAGTGGTGAACAATGGAATTTAATGCTTTCTATCTTTTACATACCTTTCGTGTTGTTTGCATTCCCACTTTCTTTGGTGATCAAGAGATTCAACGCAGCAAGAGTTTTGCCGGTTTTAGCATTTACTTTTGGCTCTATCAATTTATTATTGGTCAGTGCTTTTAATTTTAGCGGGTTAATGGTTGGTAGATTCTTTTTGGGTCTTTGTGAATCAGCTGTTTTACCGGGTGTTATTTTTTACTTGTCAACATTCTACAGAAGACACGAATTAGCTAGTAGATTATCAATTATCTACTCATTTTCTTCTATTGCGAATGCTTTCAGCGGTTTACTAGCATTCGGGGTTTTCCAAATTGAACACAGCTCTTTGCATGGATGGCAAATATTGTTTTTGTTGGAAGGCTGCTTGACCCTATTGACCGCTGCGTGTGCTTACTTGTTCTTACCCAGAAATATTCAAACTGCAAAATTTTTAACCGACGAAGAAAAAGATTACGCCCAGTACAGAGTTGAAACAGATTCTTCTGCAGCTCGTGGTGATACTTTTGAGTTCAAGGATGCTATCAAAGTCTTCAATAGCCCTGTTACTTTCGCTTGGTTATTTGAAGAAGTTTGTATCGGTGTTCCACTAAACTCTATCAATAACTGGTTCCCACAGATTATCCAGGCAATGGGAAAATCAACTATCGAAACTAATTTGTACACTGTTGCTCCCAACATCTGGGGAGCATTATGTTTATTGGTTTTTGCCTTTGGTTCCGATCACTTCAGAATTAGATCAGGTTTTTTGGTTGTAGCTATTGCAACTACTTTGATTGGTTTTGTTGTTTACGGGGCAATTGATATTGAGAAACAAATCGGCGTTGGTTACTTTGCATGCTTTTTAATGACAACCGGTGCTAATGCTTCTTCTGTTTTAACTTCCACTTGGTATAATAACAACACTCCTAATGAAAATAGAAGAGTGGTAATTTCTGCCGTCGGTATACCGTTGGCTAACGCTGCTGGTTTGATATCCACTAACATTTTCCTTCCAAAAGACGCTCCAAAGTACCTACCTGCCTTGGGTGCCACTGCAGGTTTTGGAGGTATGGCTATAGTGATAGTATCCAGTATCACGTTGTTCATGGTTTACGACAATCGTAGAAGAGATAGGAAGCAAGGTGTTAAATTGAAATATAACGATGTTCCAACTGCCGATTTACGTGAAGGGCCAAGTAACCCTAACTTCCGGTGGATGTTTTAGTGTAGATGTTGTAAGTATTAATGGATGAGATATGGTACGAGATGTGCTTTGGTGAAACCGTAGATAGCAGCATTTTATTGGTCCCTGAGCTTTGGAGAATGCTTTTTTCCAGTCAAGGGACTGCCTTGGTAGAAAGTGTCTTCTAAAATAGTCAATTCTGCTAATCTTTTCAGTTGCTATCTGGAAAGGAAATCAAGAGCGAGACAAGATACTAAACAAGATAAACAGTGTATTGAGAAGTCATTTGAATATTTCCAGCTTAATCTCATGTGATGTTCAGGTCCTCCCTGTGTACCAAGTGACAAATGAAACCAACATCACTCTTATATCTCTCTGAATTGACAGACATGGTCCAAAATTTCGTCTCGTATGCAGTCCGGGTCTTGTTTTTTGTCTAATAAATCTATCGACGAGTCTTATACTAATCTCAAACTGCGATCATGACACGGGAATTTTGTTTTCGTTATCTGGTGTGATTTCTGTTAGGGTTGTTATCAACAGAAACAGAATAAAGTGTGGATTAAAATAATTTTGCAACTGCTCGGTTACGTTTGCGAGAAAGAGACAGACAAAGTACACCTATTACATTGCCCATATATCAAATAATAGGCATGCATTACCCATATTCATACACACAGACGTATGTTTGTATGTATATACATGAATAAGCACGCCCCTATATACATATATCACTCGCTAGTACTGGTTTCACTAAATCCCAATCCCGGCCTCACTCAAATTCACAGACGTCTTCCTGCACCTTTCGCAGAGTTGGTACTGTATGCACACCATGTTCAGCCAATCAGCGCCCACTAATTCATAATTTGTAAAACGTACTTAAATCCTCACATCCCCATTTTTTTTCTCCAAACATGTTAAATTTATTCAAAAATTCATTAAGACCAGTGGCTTCTCTTCGTTCCCTTGCCACTTCCGCTGGCCAACAAAGAATCAAAACCTTCCAGGTTTACCGTTGGAACCCAGATACCCCAGAAATCGAACCAAAAATGGTAGATTATCAAATCGACTTAAACCAATGTGGACCTATGGTTTTAGATGCCCTTTTAAAAATTAAAAATGAACAAGATGCCTCCCTTACTTTCAGAAGAAGTTGTAGAGAAGGAATCTGTGGCTCTTGTGCCATGAACATTGGTGGTACCAACACATTAGCATGTTTATGTAAAATCGATCAAGACGAATCTAAAGACTTGAAGGTTTATCCATTGCCTCACATGTTCGTAGTCAAGGATCTCGTGCCTGACTTGACCCATTTCTATAAACAGTACAAATCCATCCAACCTTACTTACAAAGAGACACTCCCCCAGCTGATGGAAGAGAAAACTTGCAATCTATCGAAGACAGAGCTAAATTGGACGGTCTTTACGAATGTATTTTGTGTGCATGTTGTTCTACTTCTTGTCCTTCATACTGGTGGAACCAGCAAGAGTATTTGGGTCCTGCTGTTTTGATGCAGGCTTATAGATGGTTGATCGACTCACGTGATGAAGCTGGTAAGCTCAGAAGAGAGATGTTACAAAATTCCATGTCATTATACAGATGTCACACTATCATGAACTGTGCTAGAACATGTCCAAAAGGGTTGAATCCTGGTAAGGCTATTGCTGAGATTAAAAAGCATTTGGCTTTTGATTAGTTGCATATCTATTTATTATACGAACACATTAATAGTCAAATTTCTTTCCCGTTTGTTTCCTTATTACATTATATCTGCTATCAACTTTCTACACTCTACTATCTTCTGCTAGTCTACCATGCTATCTCTTCATCCTTCTTAAGACCCCAGGAACCGAATCGGGAATTGCTAGCGTGACGTGTACGCCTCAATCCCTTCATTGGCTGCAACTCCGATACCCCGTATTTTCCCGGGGTAATCAATAGTCATTTGAGTCTCACCTCGGTACTGGCTTCCAAGTCAAAATATACTCGTCATGGCTTTGGTAATCTACTGTTATTGGCTCGATTCTATACATGCATAGTATGGGAGAATATGCTAGTTGCACTATTAGAAAAACGTACTTGTCTAACCGCACAGATCGAACAGAAACATGCTACCTCAAATACGTTTCAAATTTTTGATAAATTAAATCTGAAAAAAAAAACTATAAAAATACGTTACCTTCGGTGTGATGGTCTACATTCATGAATCTCCAGTCTTCTCTAGTTTTTGTAATTTTTTCTTACGTACCTCTAGCTGTAATAATTGTCACTCTGTCAAATGTTGAGTGAATTATGTTTCGTGAATTCTGCAAAAAATTAATAAATTATACTTCAACTAAAAACAAATAAAAATACAATCACTGTTGCGCTCTAGTTCTAGACACTAGAGTCAATTTATTTTATTACTGCAAAATCTGTGTAGTCTAATGCTTACATCAAAGACCTATACCCGTGAACTGCGATATTATTAAATGGCTCTATGCTGATTACATAATTTCCCCCGCAAGGAGTTTAGCATATGGGGTAGAAAACCATAACTAAAGGAATTCAATTACTACGTTAAATTGCTTTATCAAAAGAGAACCATCTGTGTATAAATTTTTATTTGTAACTATGCTTAAAGAAGCCTTTAAAATCATCCCATTCTATTCTCTTAGTGGCCCAGTGTTAGGCTGCAAAATCGCGCTCGGAAAAGATCCATTCTCTGCATGGAATGAACTGGAGCTCAGATTCTGTACCCAGTACCATTTTCAGCTGGACCGATTCTGAGTAGAGGCACAGACCTACGGATGCGTTAATTAGAGGGATTTTCTATAATTTTTCCGGTCTGAAAAGCTAATGTAACCGTGATCATATATTGCATCCAATTGTCTCAATTGCGGAGTTATCCCGATTTGTGGGGCAATTAAAATCTCCATTCGGCGCTTAAAGAATGGCTAATTTGTTTTGTTGAGTATAAATTGAGCTCACTTTCTTTTAAGCTTCTTCATAAATTGAATCTATTCAATCAATTAAAGCATCATGTCCAAAGGAAAAGTTTTATTAGTCTTATACGAAGGTGGCAAGCACGCTGAACAACAGAAGAGGCTCTTGGGTTGCGTCGAAAATGAATTGGGTCTTCGTAAATTCATCGAAGATAACGGATACGAATTGATAAGCACTATAAGTAAAGATGGCCCTGACTCAGTTGTTGAGAAGGAAATTGAAACTGCTGAAATTGTTATTACTACTCCATTTTTCCCAGCTTATCTCAACAAGGAAAGAATTGCAAAAGCTAAGAATTTGAAAATTTGTATTACAGCAGGTGTTGGCTCTGACCACATCGACTTAAACGCTGCTAATGAGAAAAAATTGACCGTTGCTGAAGTCACCGGAAGTAATGTGGTATCTGTTGCCGAACATGTTGTCATGCTAATTTTGAACTTGGTTAGAAACTTTGTTCCTTCACACGACATCGCTCTTAAAGGTACTTGGGATATTGCAGGAGCTGCCAAAGATGAATATGATCTAGAAGAGAAATCCATCGGTACTGTTGGTGCCGGAAGAATTGGCTACAGAGTTTTGGAAAGATTAGTTGCTTTTAACCCCAAGAAATTGTACTATTTCGACTACCAAGAATTACCTGAAGCTGCAGTCAAAAAGATCAATGATGCTTCCAAGCTTTTCAATGGTAAAGACGTGATACTTGAAAGAGTTGACAAGTTGGAAGACATGGTAGCCAAGTGTGATGTTGTTACCATAAACTGTCCATTGCATGAAAAGACGGTTGGCCTCTTCGATAAGAACTTGATAGCTAAAATGAAGGATGGCTCCTGGTTGGTCAACACCGCTAGAGGTGCTATTTGCAATGCTCAAGATGTTGCAGATGCCCTTAATTCTGGCAAGCTATTGGGTTATGCTGGTGATGTCTGGTACCCACAACCACCTCCAAAGGATCATCCCTGGTTGACCATGCGTAATCCAAATGGTGGGGGTAATGCAATGACCCCACACGTATCTGGAACCTCCATTGATGCTCAAAAGAGATACGCGGACGGTGTGGAAGCTATTTTGACTAGTTATTTCACTGAAAAGCACGATTACAGACCTCAAGACCTTATTGTCTACAATGGGGATTATGCTACTCGCTCTTATGGTGAGAGAAAGAAGTGAAAGTTGAAAATCAGGTGTATATCTGAATAAAAGGAAGAATTCTGCTGCTGGGAACTTCTGTTATAATAAATATGATTTCAAAACGTAGAGCTAGATCTGTAAACACAATTCTCTCTACACCTATTTTGTATTTTGCGTTTCTCTATTGATGAAGCTCCTGCAACCGCTTGTGATTGGTTAGATCTGAATTAGTTGGTTTTACGATTTCAAAATTCCCAGGTGTTCACGTATGGGACAGCTTGTCTTCAGTTACCCCTACTTCGCATCTGTCATCTACTCGTTTATTAAATATATTTACAAGGTCACATATCATACTCTTCGTTCCCAGGGAAGATTGACCCGAGCATTCGCTTTTGTTGCTAACATGCCCCACTGTCTTAACCCACAAAAAGCCTTAATATCTGATATTCTCACTCAGTGATAGCATCTTGAATGGCTAATTTACGAGAGTGGTTATCAAACTTGCTGCTCAATTCCATGAATGTAGTACTTTCAGGGTTAACCGACAATTTATGTTTGTCTTTGAAAGTTACCTCTACAATAGGTTCTTCTTTGGAGATGTCAGTCAATACCTTATGGTCGACCGTGCAGTGAGCTTTCAAGGAGGAAGGAATCCTAGACAAGAATATTCTTGCAGGTTTAGCCCCAGCAGTGAAGGGGTTGAACTTCACTGTTACTTTCGTAAAGTATTTAGTTATCATTGATTTTTATAAAATTTTTCAATTTTTCACTGCGAGAAAGTTGCAAATTTTTTGTGTGCGTCCCAAAGGTTCCAGTGCTGTGCTAAAAGAGACCAGGAAAAAATAGTTTAGTCTATAGAGATACGTATACGCCTTATAAGATGCAAATACATCCACGGATATCTTTTTTATCAGAGTTCAGACTCCAAATCTCCTATTTTAAGTCTGTATTTTGTTTGACGTTACATCTCTGAATTCAATTTTAAATTTCAGGATTGGGTTTGTGCTGCCGCATATCGATCTCTTGTCTACTTAGAGCCGAATAAACATTATGCAATTGCATTATTTGAGTTCTGTGATCTTTACACCTTTTCATTCAATTGAAAAGGTTTGACATATTTTTATCTTTCTAAGGGTTTGAAAACTGGGTCCGAAAGCGGGCCCTTGAACCAAACAATTTGGTAAGATTAGTAGCTGCTTCAATGTTTTTCCTTTTTATCGGATTTACCAGCTGCATCGCAATATGGAGAGGAAAACAAACAAGCGACTGTTGAAGATAATATTTCTTCATCTGCATCGTGCGGTCTAAACAGGCTTCGTAAATAGTACAGTTGATGAACTTCTGATGGTTTGAGCACTGTCCGGCTACTTTTTTTCAGGGCTTTTATTCCTACGACTAATTCCTTTTCCACTGCACAATAGCTCTTGAATGCTTTGTCTCTTTCCATCCACACGATATCAAATTCTCTGATTCTAAATATACTCTGCGCCCGAGGCGCGTATCTGCCACCTGGGTCCGGAAAATTATGTATTGCTGTGGACTCATCTTTCTTTTCATATGCCTCTTTAGGATCTTCATGTTTTTCTGCTTAGCTGCACTTTTCTCTTACCGAATTCACTTCTTCAATAATAACAGCTTTAAGCCTACAGGGTGTGCCAAAAGAGAGAAAGAAATCTTTTAGTACGTACAAAGCTTCACTCGTGAACATTTTTTGTTTATAATTCAGGTTCTTAATGTATTACCAAGTACACCCTGTTTTGAGCTCTTCGATGGCTTAGTTTCGGCCTAAGGGTATTTTTCTTGGAACAAGCGCCCAACAAGCTAGACGACTACTTGAAACTCAAAGACAACTCCTAATTCGACCTTTGTGAGGGGCTTTCTAAACTCCAAAAAGAAACGAACAGTAGGGTAAGTGCTATTGATTTTTTTTTAATAATCTTTTTATTTACGGACGTAGTAGTACAGGTAATGAAATCGGGGAAGACTGTACTGTACGTTGTTAGTTTATTGATTTGTGACCAATTTGCTATACATTACCTATACTCCAAATTCGTGATGTAATAATTGTTGCGTTCAAGTTGCAGTTGGGTGAAATACATAATACGCTTTGTGAGATCGCACAGGATTCGTCGTAAAGACCTGAATTGGCTTCGGACAAGTACGATTCGATCACTCGGGTTATAGTTACTTTTGAACTTCAAGCTATACAAAGGCTGCAAATTTTAACTTCGAACCTAAAAATTGATTAATTATAGATTTTAAAAATAAACAAGAGTCGCACGAATCTAGTACATTCAATGCCATAGTTCATTAAAGGAGGAGCAATGTCAGCCACTGAAACGTAAACCTACATAGTTTTATTGAGTAACCAGGGATAATTTCAGATCTATGCAAGGGCCCATGTATCCACATTTACGTAGTCCCTGAGAGTTTACAAGCGATACAGATCTGGAACTACACCCATATAATTCTGTACAATTTCGGTCAAAGGACCAAACAAAACATACTACATACTACCACTCTCAGCTGAAGCATCGTGGTAATACACGTTCTCAATGCTATTTGACCGCTCACTTACAGCCGATGCTTCCACAAGCCCATCTACGGAAACAATGTCATAACCTCCAGGGCTTTGAAAATGCGTTAGATGCACACCATCAACAAGCGCTCATAATGATGTTCAAAGACAATACCTGCTCACATTCCTATTTTCTAGCACGAGTCCAGTGGGACGATGGAATAACAATAGCCCCGAACCAGCCTTAATATTGCTCCTGTGATTTTTGGCCCTTGACTAGGAGGTATCACGCTGATTGTATTCTGGCAAAGGGCAGGTTTACACTGAACCTTATTGCGGGTTATAGTGTACAGGAAAAAAACGTAACCCCAGATTAATCGAGCTTCGATGAGTATCAGGTCAATGTGAAGCATCTTTACATGATACAGTCTATGCGTAGTCGCCAAGATTCAATATCTATAGTGGTACACTTCTATTAAAATTGACCTATGGATAACAAGCTTTCGTCTAGTTCCCTCTCAATTGGGAGGGAAATATGGGCAATCCAGAATAATAAACTCAAGTTCCTTTTTCATTCGATAGCTATAAAACAAGGGTTCAGGTCCCCTAACAATAACCGTATTGTTATACAGTTAATCCCTTGAAAAAAAACGCACCTTTATTATCAGGATGTCGCATTATGAACTAGAATTCGCTTTCCATGGAATTTGTAAATAAGTTGACGAATTTCTTATACTGGGGATCCAGTTTTCGTAGTTTTTATTATGATTAGTGTCATCAAAGAGTAAAAGTTTCAATTTTGCTATACAAATTTCGCTATACAAATTTCGCTATGCTACCAAATCTCGTACCGAATAAATAAAGAATTCGCTAGCACGAATTCGTGGTAGAAAATTTAATTAGTCGCATTGGAAAACAGATCAATACGGACTACCAGAAAACAAAAGTCACAATCAATTCTAAAAAATTTGGAGACCAGAAAAGAAGAATTCGTACGGTGAATTGGTACGATTCGCTTGAAGAGTCCTTTCTCTAAGCATTTCGAAAAACAGTTTACCGAGTGTTGGATCAAATTTTGTATATATATTCAGTGGTACGGAATTTACAGCCTCTTTGATTCTTTCAGTCAGAGTTTCCTTTTTCAAAAGTTTTTCACGTTTGAGTTTATTCTTCAAGACAAGCCAAAATTGTTCAATTGTCTCACAACGTACTGCAAGTACATGGTGTTTCTTTGTTCTAGCGTGTTCAATTTGATTTTCAAATCTATTGATAATTATGAGCTGGAGTGGAACCTAATGAGAAAAAAATCTATAAAACCAACAATATTCCTGAAAATAAATAAATGAATTCAGAAATTGAATTTGATACTGTCGATGAGAGAGTGTTGATTGCCAAGAAGAAGAGAGAATTTCGTACGTTGATGATTCCCGTCAGTATATCTGTGATCGTGCTATCTTTTGGATTTGGATTGTTCGGTGGTTTGGCAGGCTCAGCCATCAAATCGAATAGAGGCTGAAAGAGGAGCATGGACTTTGTGTCCTGGGACCGTCAATAAGAGTTGAATCAATTTATAGTATAATAAAAAATCTTCTTCACTAGACATCGCCCCATTGATGTCCTATACCACCGGGACATTTGGTCATATGCTTGATAATACCTTTTTTCGAGGAAGTGTAAGGTGCCAAGCTGCCACTGCAAATAGTGCCTTTGTTGTTTTTGTCATATAGTTGGACATACATGCCACTGTGACTCATGTCGTTAGATTGGTGGCATTTGATGTCTTCTCTAAACTCTAACCTTCTTTGCGGTCTTAATGATATTTTCTGTTGCTCCTAAGACTAAGACAAGTCTTTTTGATACGCGCATAAGTTCTTGGAAGATGAACCATTTCTTTAGCCCAATAAAAGCTATCTGACTACGGGGACATTGTTTCTATCTTCTGTTTGGTCAGGCGTATTGGCTTTGCTCGAGAAACGTAGGAGTGCGAGACACTAACACCCTCCATCCTTGGGAATTTCGCACCCAAAATTCAAGCAGGAACCTATCATGGAAGAAAACAATGCAAGCCCAGAAGAAATCCAGAGAGAGCTCGTGCTCCGGTTGGTATATATTCAAGTGGTACAGAATTCGCAGCCTCTTTGATTCTTTCAGTTAGAGTTTCCTTTTTCAAAAGTTTTTCACGATTGAGTTTGTTCTTCAAGACAAGCCAAAATTGTTCAATCGGGTTGAGCTCAGGGGGAAAGGAGAAAGCTAGAGCACTTTGTATCCCATAGGAGAAAAAATACGAGACACACTCGGATTCTTATGGATACTGGCATTATCCATGACTATTTTTAAGCACTTTTTAAAATTTGGTGCTCGTCAAGACATTCAATTAAATCAAAAAGAAATTGCTTGTAATGACCAGTCACGGTCCCTGTCGAAGTGTTCAGTGGTTCACCATCACCAGCTTTTCTCTTTGTATTCTGGGATGGCACTCAGGGATTTCTGAGGTTCTTTGAACAATGCCGTAATAACAGATTGCACCCACGATTGTACGACTTTCTGCTCTTGTTGATGAAGTTCTCATCACTGGGTCTGTTCCCTTTGGAGCCCAACCCCCTGTTCTTTTCATATTGATGTGAAAGCTGCTTCATCAATGAAAACACAGTTTCTAGTATATTTAGGGAAAAACTTCCTCCTGAGTTGGCACTTTAAAAAAGCAGAGTTGCCTCACAACGCAATCTTCTTGTTGGTAAGCGAATTTACTGAGGTCACAGTGTGAACTTTTGTCTATAATGGCGCAAAATTGGTACCGTAATCCATGAGAACTATTACACCATGAGTTGAGAATTTTTGGCCATATTCTTAAGAATTTAGGACCATGGTGAAACGTCTTTAAAATTTGGAACGAATCCTTGTTTTTCTATGTACGAAATCTGGGTCGGGGTCTGACAATTTAACCAATAATGAACCGAACTTCACGTATTGGTGAAACGAATTGTGTGAATTAGTCTCCCAAATCTTTTTTTGCACCAGTGCACTCTACTTGACCTGGTTGAGAAATTTAAATGTCGTCACGACATATTCTTGTTTTCAGAGGTGCGAAAAGTTTGGGATTAACTGCATCTCAGACAATTATCGAAACGCGGGTTACTGCATTTGGAGCTGGCGCTTCTCAAGTCGTGATGGTTTTGAGCTACATAATGCACATTGTTAATTGTAAAATGTACACGATCTAAATTGTTCTGACAGCTAGATTAGGAAGCACTTGAAAAATCTCACATTCGACAGTTGTGGATACTGTGGGCTACAAAGTAGATTCACAATAGGGAGGGAGTCTGAATGTGGCAATGAAATTATCGACTACATCCCAACCGTGAAGAACAATTATCTGTACTTGAAGCATTGTCGTATGCAGGAATCTTGGAGTGTGGAAAACGAAATGTCTTTGTTGCTAGAAACTTTTGTGGATGGAATGGAATAAACAACAACTATTTAAGAACAAGAAACTCCACCAATTTTGTCAATCAAATCGATTAATAAGGTTACATTAGTTTTTGGGAAAAGTTACTAATTAAATCTAACAAAACTTCAGGAAAAGTTAAATATAGTCGTTCAATTCTTATTCTAATTCTATTCGTTTTTTACAATCCATTTCGTTAATCATAAAAATGATCTTTTCTACTAAAACTGCTTTAGCTATTGCTTTATCTGCTTCCCAATTTTTAATTGGTACCAACGCACAAGTAGCCAAAGTTGATGTCTTGAAGAGAGCTTTAGGTGAAGCTGGTATTGGCGGTGATGTCAACGCTAACTTCTTAGGCTTCTCTGGTGCTGCCTACAAAGGCATTGAAGGTTCTGTTGGTGGCGACCACTTGGCTGCTGCTGCTGCTTCTGATGGTGCTAGTGTTGGTGCTCCATTTGGTTTAGCTGGTGCTGGGTTCGACAAGAACATTGAAGGTTCGGTTGGTAAGAGATCCTCTACTAACAGTGAAGAAACCGAAGTTTTCAAGAGATTCTTGACTGAAGCCGGTTATGACCTTACTTCCTCTTCTACTGTTGACCAAATTGTCGAAGTTGTTAAGAAGAATGACCAAGAAAGTGCTATTATGAAGAGACAAATTGTCTCTGCTTTCGGTCCAAGCGTTGCTGCCAAAATGTTGGCCCCTCTCTCCAAGAGAGACACCGCTGATATTCCATCTGGTAACAGAGTTGCTTTCGTTAAGAGAGCTTTACTTGAAGGTGGTTTCGATGCTAGTAACCATGCTGAGCTCTTGGGTGCTACTGCTGGTTCTTACGTCGGTGCTAATGGTGAAATCTTGGGAGACCACTTAGCTGCTGCTACTGGCTCTCTTGGTGCCGGTGCTGGTATTCCAGGTGTTATCGGTGGTGGTTTCGATAAGGATGCCGGTGCCTCAATCTTGAAGAGAGCTTTGGTTGAAGCTGGTTTCGATGCTAGTAACCACGCTGAACTTTTAGGTGCTACTGCCGGTTCATACATTGGTGCTAACGGTGAAATCTTGGGAGACCACTTAGCTGCTGCTACCGGATCTCTTGGTGCCGGTGCTGGAATTCCAGGTGTTATCGGTGGTGGTTTCGATAAGGATGCCGGTGCCTCAATTTTGAAGAGAGCCTTATTTGAAGCTGGTTTTGATGCTAGTAACCATGCTGAGCTCTTGGGTGCTACTGCCGGTTCATACATTGGAGCTAACGGTGAAATCTTGGGAGACCACTTAGCTGCTGCTACTGGCTCTCTTGGTGCCGGTGCTGGTATTCCAGGAGTCATTGGTGGTGGTTTCGATAAGGATGCCGGTGCCTCAATCTTGAAGAGAGCTTTGGTTGAAGCTGGTTTCGATGCTAGTAACCACGCTGAACTTTTAGGTGCTACTGCCGGTTCATACATTGGTGCCAATGGTGAAATCTTGGGAGACCACTTAGCTGCTGCTACTGGCTCTCTTGGTGCCGGTGCTGGTATTCCAGG